>QFEZ01005591.1:1630-74032 GCA_003316425.1 Russula lepida
TAAAAGGGGCCCCCTTGGAGCATAAAAGGGGCCCCCTTGGAGCATAAAAGGGGCCCCCTTGGAGCATAAAAGGGTGGCTCAGAAGATGAAGAAAAGTATCAATTCCATTCACCTTAAACTCCCAAAGACATGTTGAGTTGTTCTAGCAGTGCCTTCTCCTCTAATCAAGAAGTGCAACCTGCTTCAGCTATGTCCTTCTCGGTCTCAGTGGACACCCCAGTTGCTCCACAACCTATTGACCCGCCAGCCAGATTGTCATATTGGGAACATCTCAACTACTATGAAGAGTGAATCCCCAATCTCCCAGTTGAAGGCTACCGACAACTGGCAGGACCAGACAAGGCCCAGATCAGCCTCATCTCTCAGATCTGATCTCGAGCAATGTCCCCCAGGTCGGCTGCTAACATCACTGCAGGAGACCCATCGATCCATCCCGAGGTGCTGCAAGCCCTCATTCAAAGTATGGGCAAAGGTGTGCAGCAGGCCCAGGCTAGACACTCAATCAAGATGGGGTTACTTCAAGAAGCCCTCGACAACCTTCATCGTACCCCGAGGTCTGTGAACACCAACCCAAGTCAACCATTTGAAGAGGCTCTGCCCAACTACATCAAAAATCGAGGCCAGGTGTACGTTGAACTCCCATGCAGAGATGGCCAAATCTGCCCAGCCAAGTGGATCAAATGCATGGAAGGAGGTAAAGTTGCAGCATATACTGATGGGGACACCCTGAACAACCTCCCTATCATCATGCCCATCTATGCCCCAAACTGTAACGACCCTACCTCCACCAACAAATGGGCCACCACCCTACCCGAGTGGTTTCACAGTGTGTTGGTGGGGAGCAGAACCACCTACGCCATACTACGCCGCAAACTCAACAAACTCCCCATCGATAATTGGGGATATGTGGCTGAGGCAGACCGATATCGAAAATTGGACGAAGAATGCCATTCACTCGATGCCCAAATTGACTTACTGCAGATGGAGCGAGAGATGAGGGGGACTGAAAGGAGTTTGTCAAAAGGAAGGTTGGAGGCATTCCTCGTTGCCCAAAAAGTCCGACACCTTCATCTTGGCCAGCAGATGGGGGTGCAACAAGAACAAACCCACATTAAGGCTGTATGGTTGCAATGAGGGATGGGGAGTGCTTGTGGATGAGGATGTCCACTCTAATGAAGGGGATGGTGTTACCGGCCTTGGGAAGAGGAGCTGATGTGTTGCTCTCTTGCCCATGTAAGAGATGAAGAACCAGTCCAAAAGGTTTGTTGGTCTAGTCCTGTGACATCATCGTGCATCATGAGCCTAGATGCAGCTTCTTGCTATCTTGCATATTGGTCCAATGATATGTACTTGTGCCCTGTTTCATGTTCACTTGTCTGTGTGGGCCTAGCCTGTGGAGGCCCCTGTACCTCTACCATTGTTTTGGACTTTTAGACTCCTACTTGGTTTGGCCTTAGGCCCCTAGTTAGTCTATCCTGTAACAGTATATAGGAAGTGCCTTAACTGCCTTGAATGGGCAAGTTGAGTCTCCTGTCTCAATTTACTTCATTTCTTTTCTTCTCTTCTCTCTCACAAGGGGGTCTTGCTAAGGGACTTGCAAGGTGGGAACCTCTTACTCTATATATGGCCTAGGATGACAAGGCTCCTGGGCGAAGACACTCAACTTCTAGTCTAAGCACTAACACATACAAAGCGGCGGTGACACATCCAATAAAGTATTCATTTGGTCCTCTTGCCCTTGGTACATTAACAGATTGGGGGATGAATCGTGCCCTTTTTGCATTATTGGCTCTTAATGTTGAGAGCTGACCCGCGCCTCACTGGATCCGGGCAGCGGATTGCCATTCTTGCTGGTAGTGGATTGCCTTTCTTGTTAATTTAATACATTGTCGTCTCGCATGTGAATATGGGTTAGATATATGAGACCTGACGGGGGTGGAGGACTCAAGTCTTCCCCCTGATCCATCAGGTAATGTCAATGTCCATGTAACTTACTCGTAGGGCAGTAGCTAACAAAGTCTTCCCCCTGATCCGTCAGATCCAAGATTCACCCTAGTTTATCAGGTTATGGGCCCTGTGCCCTAGGAGAATCTCACCCACAAAACCACTACGTTCACTGCATTATCACCAATGGCTAACGACGAAGCCGCAGGATGCACAGAGCTACCCAAATTATCAGACGACGGTACCAACAATAACTATGGCTCATGGAAGACTCAAGCCTACTACAAACTCTGAGAGTGGGGACTATGGAAATACATCAAAGGCCCGGACTCAAAACAGCCTACCATACCCATCCTTCGCCCAACGGTGGCTTATCACGGCCTTGACGATGATGGCCAAATCACCACAGCCCACGTCCAGGGGAACGAGGATAAGTATGAGGTGGCAATTGCTGCAGCCAAACCCTGGCACACAGGAAACGAGCTGGCCCTCGGCCGCATTTATAATGCTCTCCCAGACCAAAACCTTCACATCTTACTAGGAATCACCTCCGTGAAGGATGCTTGGGACTCCCTCCGGTCTAACTATCAGCCGCAGAACTCGGCGAGGGCGGCAGCGATAAAGGGGCAGATCATGACTTACCGCTGCATGCCTGACATGAATGTAACTAGATGGCTTACGGACATGCAATGATTATACACCACCCTCAGCGGCATCGAAGTTGAACACATCACAGACCGAGAATTCGCTCTCGCTATCCTGGACCTGATGCCACAGGATAACGTCTGGGCAGGTTTCGTCTCGGGACTGCGGGACAAACTCCACGATGCAGATAGCCGATATGTCCCCTTCTGCTCAACAACGTTAATCTCTCGGATATGGGATGAGCACTGGTGCAGGCATAAAGACAATGACAGCAACCAGTCTGCGGTCTTTACCGCACGAGCTGATGCCACAAACAAGTCGCAGAATAACAAAAGGGTGAGGACAACAGACGCAGCTGCGATGGCGTCGACCTCTGCAAAGTGACAGCAGACTGTGGAGGCAGACAGACCGAAACCTCGCTGCACAAACTCCCACTGTGCAAGGAAACTGGGGCATGACACTGCGGATTGCATCGCATACACAGGTGCAAAGCAGGGACAATACCCCGACTGGTGGCAAGGTCCTTGGAACATTCACTTGCCCGAGCTGCAACAGACTGCGGCGACAAATGTACCACCCAAAAACCGTCAAAATAGTCGCCCACCGTTAGTGGCACAAGTGCGCACCGATGACTTTGCAAACCGATCCATGAGCACAATCGTCAAGTCGAGTGATATCAGTGGAGACGTCCATGCTGCACTAGCTCCGGATACAATGTTCCATCCTTGGTTGACCACGGTCGAGAATGACTGCACACACACCACAGTAAATGCCCTAGATCCCAACCTACCCTGAGATAACAATTGTCACCACGACACGGGTGCCAACTGTCATGTGTTCCACAACCGCCACACATTCGAAACCTATGAACTTACTGGACCCCTCCCAGTGCGTGGCTTTGGTCACAACCTCACAACTATGGCGATGGGGCGGGGTACAGTCCGGCTTGAGAGTCGCCGCGGGAACCAAGTACATCAACTCATTTTGCAGAACGTCCTTCACATACCTGCAGCATGAACCAACCTAGTCAGCGGCATCCTGCTCAACAAAGCCGGAGTGATGACGCATTTGGGAAATGGTACACTCACGCTGGCGACGAATGGGAACACCATTGTCACAGGCAGAATCATCAAAGACTTGTACCAGCTCGACCCCACGATCACCTCCCTTACTTCCGTGTCGCTCGCATCACGGATTTCTAGTCTGAGTCTGATCTCTAGGATTGAGTCACATGCATCAGGGGCGGATTTTTGCACCGCCTCGTGGGGCACGCAGGCGTAAAACAACTCCACACCACCATTGATGGAGTCGTGAGCGACAATTCCTTGTACCTGGCAAGTGAGATTTGCACTCGAGCAAATATCCACCGATTACCTTTCCTGCAACGCTCCGAAACCCGTGCAGTACGGCTTCTGCAGCGTGTCCACTGCGATATATGCGGACCACTCCCCACATCCTATGGCTCTTTTTCATATTTTATCTTATTTGTCGACTGCTATTCTCGATTCATCTCACTTTTCTTGATGAAGTCTCGGAACGAAGCCTTATCCCTATTTGTACAGTACCAAATGGCTACTCAGACCTTCTGCAAAGAAAAAATTGCCGTCCTACGCATCGACAATGCCCCGGAACTCGTACGGGGACAGATGGAAGAATACTGCAAAACACACAGCGTCACCTATGAAAAGATGGTGCCCAATTCACCTCCACAAAACGGAGTAGTGGAACGCACAAACCACACAATCTGCAACATGGCACGTGCAATGCTACTCGATGCGGATCTGCGTGATTACTTTTGGCCATTTGCTGTACTCACGGCAACCCATATAAAACAATGGCTCCCACATGCATCGCTACCGCCACACGTGATGCCTTTTGAACTGTGGTTCGGTCGATGACCAAATCTATCACACTTCCGACCATTCGGTGCCCACTGCACTTCACGCATTGTCAGCGACCACTTATCGAAGTTTGATGCATGCGGCAAGACTGGGAGATCCCTCAGGTATGCCAAGGATGCCAAAGGATACCTGATCTGGGTACCGAACCAACATAACAACAGCGGCACGGTAAAAGTCAGACGAGACATCCTCTTCACAGATGCTCCCTCACTCGACACATAGTCACCGCCTGTCCCAAACCATTACATGCCACTCTGGGAGGCTATAGACTTCCCAGACTGCATCACCATAAACCATGATAAACCAAGGTGCGATAACGACAACGGGAGCCCTCCCTATGGGACGAGCCACCTGGTCGAACACATCCTGTGAGTACCAAGCTTGGCTCTGGTAACAGCAGCACGAGCAAAGGCTTACAGACTCCTCCCACAGCCTTGGCTCAACCGAGCCTGGGAAGGACGGGGGCACTGTAAGCCACCCAAGGGACACAGCTGTGCGCTCACTCCCGCCATGTACCAGGAAATTACTGGCACAGTATGCCGAGTATGTACCCTCAGAAACCATTGTAAACTCGTTGTTGCACCTCGAAGACGAAGAGTTGGTCGTAGCACTCTCGGACTCGCTTACATACACCTCGGACCACAAAGATTCCGCCCATGCAAACAACCTCGCCGCCAAAATCGTAGTACACTTCGCAATGGACGGCAAAAACAAGAAGGACCCAGCGACCCTACAGCATGCCAAACAATCCAGATACTGGAATGAGTGGCTCGTCGCAATGCATGAGGAGCTTGAGGCACTAAAAGCAAAGAACGTTTACGAGGAAGTCAAAGACCTCCCGTGCGGACAGAAGGCAGTACAGTGCAAGTGGGTCCTGCACATCAAGCGGGATAAAGACGGCCAAATATCTCGTTTCAAAGGGCACTTGGTTGTGAAGGGATTCACCCAAATATCGGGGCAAGATTTCAATTTCACTTTTGCACCCATCGCCCGTTGGGATTCAATCCGCTCGACTCTATGCATTGCCGCCCTGAATGACCTTGAATTACGCCATATTGATGTCAAGAACGCCTACCTGAACGCGCCGCTTGAAGAAGAGATTTACATGGTGGCCCCGGAGGGGTGCAGCACCAAGTATTGGCGACTCTGAAAGGGACTATATGGCCTGTGACAGGTGGGGAGGCAATGGTACCTCACCCTGCACAAGGCATACCTTTCCCTTGGGTTCACCAGGTGTGAGTCGGATTGGAGCATGTATCGGAGGAAATCATCTATGGGCGTGTCCTTTTCGGCCATGAGTGTCGATGACCTCCTCATCGCGTCCAACTCCAAGGCGGAATCCGACCTTGCGGCGACCCAGATCTGGGAGAAGTTCGCTGTCACTGATGGGGGCGACACCGAGTGGCTCCTGGGTTGCCGAATTCGCAGGTGGAGGGAAAGAAAGCTCCTAGCCATTGATCAGGAGCAGTTTACAGCACAGATCCTCGCAGAATTTCATATGGAACACTCCAACGCTGTCAAGACACCGTGTCTGAGCTTCCGCCTAACCTCGGCCATGTGCCCGTCGAACACCGAACAACGCGAAGCAGCCTCGCGACTCCCTTTCTGCACCCTCATGGGGAAGTGCATGTACCTCGCAAACTGCACGCGACCAGATATATCATTCGCTGTCCGTGAATTAGCCAAATTCATGTTGAATTACAGCGTGAAACATTTTGAGGCTGCCAAACATCTCCTCAGATATCTCCAAGGTACACACAGCCGCGGACTCACATACAGAAATACACCCAGCACCTTCCCGCTATTTAAAGTGTTCGCTGATTCAGATTGGGCGATGTCCGAGGGCCGCAAAAGTGTTTCGGGCTTCCTTATTGAGTGCGGAGGTGGTATCATTGCCTGGAGTTCCAAACAGCAGGTCGTCGTGGCACTGTCGTCGTGCGAGGCAGAGTACATCGTGTGCTCACACTGCACACAGCAAATTCTCTGGCAGCGATCACTATTTACAGAGCTGGGTTTCCACCAGACGCACGCGACGCCACTGTACTGTGATAATCAAGGAACCGTGGCATGCACACACGATCCTCAATCGCACTCAAGAATGAAGCACATTGATATTCAAGCTCATTTCATCAGAGATGCAGTCAATCACCGACTCATCAACATACACCACATCCCGGGGGTCGAAAATCCTGCTGACCTCATGACGAAACCACTCCACCATACCATTCACCTCAAGTGGCTTACTCGTATCTCGATGAACAGCGACGCCGGACCAGAGAGCGTGCAGATCACGGGGGGGTGTTGAGAGCTGACCCACGCCTCACTGGATCCGGGCAGCAGATTGCCATTCTTGCTGGTAGTGGATTGCCTTTCTTGTTAATTTGATACATTGTCGTCTCGCATGTGAATATGGGTTAGATATACGAGACCTGACAGGGGTGGAGGACTCAAGTCTTCCCCCTGATCCGTCAGGTAATGTCCATGTCCATGTAACTTACTCGTAGGGCAGTAGCTAACAAAGTCTTCCCCCTGATCCATCAGATCCGAGATTCGCCCTAGTTTAACACTTAAGATGATTGGAAGTTGAGTGTGATTGATCCATTCTCATCTCCAATCAATCTGTGGTTGTGCAGCTGCAAACCAAGGGTAGCCTAGTATGGCTTTCTGTTCCCCCAGTTCCATGAGATAGAAGCAGAGCTTTTGACAGATTTGTCCAGTTTGAACCAACAAGTCAGTATAATATTTTAATTCCCCATTTTTGTTTTCTGTTCCATCAACGTTTAGGAGTTTCCTTGGTTCCTTCATTTGTTCAATAGGCAATTGCAGCCATTTTGCATATGTCAGATTCATAAAGTTCTCAGTTGCTCCTGAATCGATGAGAGCTACTGCTTTGGCTCATTTTGCAATGGAGTGGATGAAGACACAAAGAGTCATAGATTTCCATGCAGAAAGGAATACATCTCCAGTGCTATTTTGTCTAATCAGGGCTGATCTAATCAGGCTGTGGGAAAACCCTCCTCTACTCCCATCTCTTTGGCCAAGAGGCTCTTTTCTTCTTCGCTCATGCTAGAGAGCAGGTGTTTGGCAGAGGCTATGGTGTTGCAAGGGATTTTGAGGGGTTTATAAGGTATGTCAATAGCAGAGTCATCATCCCAGTCAGTGTCGATAAGGTTTATGCTAGACTGCCTAGGTTTCTTTGGACAGTTCTGGGCATAGTGTCCAAATTGACCACATTCAAAGCACACCCCTCTCAGGGCATTGTTATTCCCCCTTCTTGGCTGCCCTTGTGGGATCATCTGTGGTCCTCCTGGTTCATTCAAAGCAGCTACTCGCCCTTGGAACCTTTGGTATCCCCCTTGTTGGTTTCTTCCCTGGTATCCTCTTGCTCTTCCTATATAGGTATGGGGATGTTGTTATAGCAATAGGGGGTGTTGGATGAATTCCATTGGGGACATGGAGGTGTTTGATTGAACTGTTTGTTTCCCCAGTTAAATGGCCTCAGGCACCAGGTGGCATTTGACAAACTTTGAGGGTTGTTCCATCCCTGAATGATGTTATAGATTGTCTGCTGGGATTGAACCGCTTCCACGGTTCACTGCTTGAGACCTTCATAGGTAGTGGGGGCTCCTCCATGCATGACTTCTTCAAGTACTTTGACCGGTAGACCTTTCATGAATAGCCTGCAGGTTTCTAGGTTTTCTGCTTGGTAGTCAGCTTTTCTAGCCAATTCTTCAAACTCTGATGTGTACTTGTTGATGAAGGGCATTTTTAGCTACAGTTTTTCTAATTCATTTTGGGCCCTATCTGCTCTGGTGGAATCTTGAAACCTTGCCCCAAAGGCATTGACAAAATGGTCCCACACATCATCAGTGTCATCTTCAGGCAGAAGGTTGTCAAGGAACACTCCCATGTCACGTACCCATCCCGCAACTTCTTCTCCTTTAATGTATGAGAGGGCAACTGCCACCCTAGTGATTGGTGAAGCCAAGGTCAGGTTTTGTCAGTTAATGTGGTAATAAAGTAGGAGTTCATCTAGGAAGTTATCCGCAAGCTTCCTATCTCCACTGAAGATGGCAGGTAGGGCTCCCATGAGTTTGGTGTCTTCTCCTCCTTGAGTTGGGTTGCCTTGGGGAGCAGCTCCTCCACCAGGGGGTCCTCCTCCTCTGGGATTTCCTGATCCTCCAGGTGGTCCTGATCCGCCCGGGGGTGGTCCCCCTTTCTTGGGTTGACTTGGGGGTGTGTATTTCTTCATTGCTGCACCAAATGCTTTCTGGACACATGTGGTACTTGGTTTAGCAACTGTAAAAGCTGCTATTTTGGTTGCGGTGTTGCTCATTTTCTCTGTATCAAGGAGTAGCCCTGCTCTTGGTAGTAAGATGGCATCTGGTGCAATGGGCAAGTTTCGGATCTGTTGGTTGATTTGCTTCTGTACTGTCTTGTCAATATCTTCTTCGATATCTGGGGCAGCTTTGGCTTTGCCTTTCTCTTTAGGGTATAGTGGTTCGTCATATTTGTGAACTGCTGGGGCTGGATTTGACAATGTGAGGTCTTTAGCTAGTTGATACCACAGTCCTTGATGAAGTGCAACAGGGATAGCATCGGTGAGTGATAGTGGTTCTTGAGTGGAAAAGAATAGCAGGTCCTTTCCTGTCTTGTTCCTAGTGTCGCTGGCAAGTAGAGTGAAGATTCGTCGATTGGCTTTCAACTCGAGCAGCTGCTTCTGAGTCAACGGTCCCATATTGCTAGCCATCTTGAAAAACAAAGTTGAGTCTAATGTCACTGCCGCTTTGCTTGCACCAATGAATAGACTATTTGTCAGGTTGTCTTCTAGGGATCCTACCTCCCTATGTGGTCTTTGATAGAGTAAGAGGTTCCTGCCTTGCAAGTCCCTTAGCAAGACCCCCTTGTGAAGAGAAAGAGATGAAATGAAATGAAGTAAATTGAGACAGGAGACTCAACTTGCCGGTTTAGGGCAGTTAAGGCACTCCCTATATACTATTACAGGATAGACTAACTAGGGGTCTATGTCACCGCCGCTTCCTAAGCGTCAGTGTTTAGACTTGGCCGTTGTATAACTTGATAGGAGTCACGCCCTCCTAGGTAGCTTTGATAGAGCAAGAGGTTCCCGCCTTGCAAGTTTCTTTAGCAAGACCCTCTTGTGAAGGCAAAGAGAAGAAGAGTAAACACGTAAATTGAGACAGGAGACTCAACTTGCCGGTTTAGGGCAGTTAAGGCGCTCCCTATATACTGTTACAGGGTAGACTAACTAGGGGCCTAAGGCCAAACCGAGTAGGAGTCTAAAAGTCCGAAACAACGGTAAACGTACAAGGGCCTCCACAGGCTAGACCAATACAAACGGGTGAACATGAAACAGGGCACAGAAACACGTCATCAGACCAGTAAGCAAGATAACAAGCCGCCGCGTCCAGACTCATGACGCACGATGACGCCATAGGACTAGACCACAATACTTTTTGTACCGGTTCTTCATCTCTTACATGGGCAACAGAGCGGCGCATCAACTCCTGTTCCCAAGGCCGGTAACACCACTCCTCTCCTCAGAGTGGACGTCCTCGTCCACGAACGCTCCCCATCCCGCGACGCAACCACACAGACTTGACGTGGGTTTGTTCCTGCCTCGCCCCCATCCTTTGCCTGAGACAGAGATGTCGTACCTTTTGGGAAACAAGCGATGCCTCCAATCTTCCCCTCGACAATCCCCTCTCAACTCCTCTCGTCTCCCTTTCGGTTTGGAGCAGATCGATTTGGGCATCGAGAGAATGGCATTCTTCGTCGAGCTTTCGATATCGGTCCGCCTCGGCCACGTAGCCCCAGTTATCGACGGGGAGTCGGTCGAGTTCCTTTCGCAAGATGGCGTAGGTACTTCCACTCCCCACCAATGCGCTGTGGAGCCATTCTGGTAGGGCCATCGCCCATTCGTCAGTGGATAGGGGGTCGTTACAGTTTGGGGCGTAAATGGGAACGATAATCGGGAGAGTGTTTGGGGTGTCCCCATCAGTGTATGCTGCCACTTTTCCCCCTTCAACGCGCTTGATCCATTTTGCTGGGCGTATCTGACCATCCTTGCATGGGAGATCGATGTATACCTGTCCCCGGTTCTCGACATAACCGGGTGGGGCTTCTTCAAACGGTTTGCTCGGGTCGGTACCTCCTGAACTCGGGTTTCGGTGAAGATCGTCAAGGGCTTCTTGAAGGAGCCCCATCTCGATTTCATGTCGAGCCTGGGCCCGTTGTACGCCTTCTCCCATACTTTGTATGATGGCTTGTAGAACTTGCGGGTGGATCGATGGATCCCCCATGGCGATGTTGGCAGCTGACCGCGGGGACATAGCACGGTTTCTGATTTGGGAAATGAGGCTGATTTGAGCCTCATCGGGTCCGGCCAATCGCCTGTACCCCTCGACCGGAAGGTCGGGGATTCGAGCCTCGTAGTAGTCGAGATGCTCTCGGTAAGACAAGTTGGGAGGGGGATCGATAGGTTCGTTGGCCGGGGTGTCGACTGAAACCGCAAAAGACATTGCAGAAGCGGGTCGCGCTTCTTGAGAAGAGGAGGAGTTGCTACTGTGGTTGGACATTTTGTTAGAGGGATATGGGTTGCGAAACGAATGCTCTTTTTCGTTCTCTTGCGTGTCCTTTTATATTCCAAAGGGGTGTGTCGGTGATAGGCTTTAATGAGTTCTGGAGCATGGATTTGATCAGCTGGCTCCCATGTGTTGTCCGCTTCAGGATACCCTGTCCATTTGACCAAGTATTGGAGCGTTCCCGCTCGTCCATGACATCGATGGTTAACAATGCGTTCCACTTCATACTCCTCCTCTCCCTCGATAAGGTCAGGTGGGGGTCGGAAGAAATTAGACCCGTGAGTAGTCGTTTCGTGATAGGGCGATAAGAGGGATGCGTGGAATACATCATGAACGGTCCAGGCGGTGGGAAGGTCGATCCGATAAGCCACAGGAGATAGTCTTTCTAGAACTTTGAAAGGGCCATACCGCTTTGGGGCTAGTTTGGTGCTTTGATATGGTAGACGGAGATGAGTACCTTCCAGCCATACTTGATCTCCTACTTTAAAAGGAGACGGAGCGGGTTCTTGGCCTGCCGTTTGATTAATTGCATGAATGGCCTGGACTCATTTTTGTTCTAGAAGGTCAAGTCGATCTGTTGCGGTCTGGTTCTTCTCGTCATCTTTTCCAATTTGTAAGAGGGGCGCCTCTGCTCCCCACAAGATTTGATTGGGAGATAAACCAGTCGTCGCATTCTTCCGGTTATTGTGTACCGCTGTAGCAATTGATAACCAATTTGTCCAATCCTCAGGGGCCGTCGATGTTGTGATACGGAGGTATTGCTCTATCCATTGGTTTTTCCGTTCAGAAAGTCCATCCGTTTGAGGGTGGAAGGCCGTGGATATATTTTGTTGGATTCCCAGTTTCTGCGTCAGCGCTTTTCCAAAATGCGAGGTGAAGCATGGGTCCCTATCCGTTATGACCTTTTTGGGTATTCCAAACCACGGGTAGACGTTTCTGAAATACAGGTTAGCTATCCCAAGGCCAGTAATTGTAGTAGAGCAAGGAAGGAAGAGTGCAGCTCGGGAGCACCCATGATCAACGATAGTAAGGATTGCATCTTTTCCCCGTACATTAGGTAGACCAGTGACTAGATCCATCGATATCTGTTGGAAGGGAAGAGCATTTTCCGGGGTGGTGATTCGAAAAAGGGGGGTTTTGTGTCGATGAGTAAGATTTTTGTTTTGTTGACACGTTGCACATCCCTTCACATAATCACTGATCCATCCCTTCATTCCAGGCCAGACGAGATGCTTCTGGGCTTGACGTAGAGTCTCGTCCCTTCCCGGGTGTCCCGCCGTGGGATGATCGTGTATTAGCGTCATAAGATCCCTCTTTTCCATTGTCGATGGTTCCAGAGACGTAACAGAGCAAGCGAACTTTTCTGGAGAGAGGACCACAACATTTTGATTATCTTGTTTCCCTTGGTCTGCATTTGACGGTCGGGAAAGAATGTCAGGTCCTGTGTTTGTCTTCCCAGGAATGTATTGGATTTCAAAGTCGTACTCCTGTAGATCTGCATGCCACCGTGCAGTGCATCTATTGAGATTCCTTGGTGCCTTCCAATATTGAAGGTTTGCATGGTCAGTAAGGATTGAAAAAGGGTGTTTCGTCCATCCTAAGTAATGGCGCCAGTGTGTGAGGGCCTTCATCACGGCTAGCAATTCCCTTTCGTAGATGTCGTAGTTTCGTTCAGTTGGAGTAAATGTTGCAGAGTAGTAGGCAATGGGATGAAGTTTGGGTTTTGTAAGGTGTTTGGTTGCGGTATTATCCGCAATGCCTGCCGCTTGCAAGAGTATGGCGCCCACGCCATATGCTGATGCATCGGTTTGAAGGTAGAACTTTTTGTCGAAGTCGGGTTGTTGTAAGACTGGTGCTGCCGTCATGAGGGATTTAAGATGAGCAAATGCCGTTTCCTGGGCATTTCCCCAATGCCATTCCGTAGTTTTCTTTGTAAGGTCTAGGAGCGGTCGTGCAATCTTCGAATAGTTGGGGACGAAGTATCGATAGTATCCTGTGAACCCTAAGAATTGACGAATTTCAGTAACGTTACTAGGTGCTGCCCAGTTAGTTACTGCTTGGATCTTTTTGGGATCCATTTTTAGCGTTCCTTGTCCTACTATCACACCTAAATAATCGATTTCCTTTTGCTCGAAGGCACATTTTTCGGGTTTGAGGTATAGATCGTGTTGTTCCAAGATATCCAGGACCTCATGTACATATGTTCTATGTCGGGCTTTGTGTTGCTCTTCTGTTTCTCCTGGTCGCCGTTTCGTGTGGATAGCGAGGTCATCCATATAGACTGATAACCACCCTTGTGCGACTTGTTTTCGGAAGATAGTGTTCATCATCATTTGAAACGTGGCTGGGGAATTAGTTAGGCCGAAGAACATAACCGTCGGTTCGAACAATCCTTCTGGGGTAAGAAATGCCGCCTTCCATTCGTCCCCTGGCTTGATGCGAATGTTGTTGTATCCCCATCTAACGTCAAACTTTGTGAACAGCGTGCATCCGCTAAGCCGGTCGATTGTTTGGGGAATCAGCGGAGAGACATTGCGATTCCTTTTTGTCCACTTGTTTATGGGGCGATAGTCTTGAACCGGACGCAGTTTTCCGTCCTTCTTTTTGACAAAGAAGAAGTTAGCTGCATAGGGGCTCCACGATTCTCTGATGGTTCCTCGTTTTAGATGTTCAGCTACAAACTTGTGGGCCTCGTTGATTTCTGCTTGGGTTAGAGGGAGTAGCTTTCCTGGCAAAGACGAAGGTGCACCGGGGAGAAGCTCAATAGCATGGTCCCAAATTGTGTGTTTGGGCAGCCTCTGCGATTCTTGTTCGCTAAATACTTTGCTGTGTTTTTCGTATTCTCTTGGGACTCCCTTGATGGGCCCCGCTGGAATGGTTGTTGGATGGATTGTGACTCGACCGATAAAATATTCACTTGGCCCTTTTGTTCTTGGGACATTGATCGATCGAGGGACAAATCGGGCCTTCTTTGCATCATTGGTCCTAAAGATAATTGGAAGTTGAGTGTGATTAATCCATCCTCGCTTCCAGTCGATTTGTGGTTGTGCTGCTGTGAACCAGGGATATCCTAGTATTGCCTTGTGTTCCCCCAATTCCGTGAGATAGAATCGGAGCCTCTGGCGGACTTGTCCGGTTTGAACAGATAGATCTGTGTAATATTTCAGCTCTCCGTTCTTGTTTTCTGTCCCATCAACATTGAGAAGCTTCCTAGGTTCCTTCATCTGTTGAATGGGTAGGCGTAACCACTTGGCGTATGTGAGGTTCATGAAATTTTCGGTTGCCCCTGAATCAATGAGGGCGGTTGCTTCGGCTCTTTTTGCAATGGAGTGAACAAAAAATCGAAGGGTCATAGATTTTCGTGCGGAAAGGAATACATCTCCAGTGCTATTTTGCCTAATTAGTGCCGATCTAATCAGGCTGTGGGAAAATCCTCGTTTACTCCCATTTCATCGGCTAGTTGCTTTCTTTCTTCTTCGCTCATTGTGGATAAGAGATGTTTGGCCGAGGCCACTGTATCGCGAGGAACGTCCATAGGAGGTATGTCAATAGTAGAGTCGTCATCCCATTCGGTGTCCATAAGATTGATGTTGGACTGTCTGACTCTTCGTGGACAGTTTCGCGCGTAGTGGCCAAATTGACCACACTCGAAGCATGCTCCTCGAGGGGCGTTGTTTTGTCCTCCTCGTCCTCGTCCTCTTGACGTGGTTTGTGGTCCTCCCAGTTCGTTAAGGGCTGCTACCCGTCCCTGGAATTGCCTGTATCCCCCTCGTTGATTCCTGTTTTGAAAGCCCCTTGCCCGTCCTATATCCATGGGGACAACTCTGTCGTTGTACTGTCGAGGGGCATTCGAGGAGTTCCATTGGGGGCGCTGTTGACCTTGGTCGAAGCGTTTATTACCCCAATTAAATGGCCTCAGACGGAACTGGTTGTTGGAGGGGTTGTTTTGGCTTCTCCCTCGTATAATGTTGTAGATAGTTTGTTGAGACTGTACTGCCTCTACGGTCCATTGCTTGAGATCTTCGTATGTGGCGGGAGTTCCGCCATGCATTACTTCCTCAAGGACTTTGATCGGAAGCCCTTTCATGAATAGCCTTCGGGTTTCGGGGTTTCCTGCTTGATAGTCAGCTTTTCTGGCTAGTTCTTCGAACTCGGATGTGTATTCATCGACGAAAGGCATCTTCAATTGCAACTTTTCCAGATCGTTTCGGGCACGGTCTGCCCTCGTGGAATCCTGAAATCTTGCTCCAAATGCGTCCACAAAGTGATCCCATACGTCATCAGTATCGTCGTCGGGGAGGAGGTTATCCAGGAACACCCCCATGTCACGCACCCATCCTGCGACATCTTCGCCTTTGATATAAGAGAGGGCCACTGCCACTCTAGTGATTGGCGAAGCAAGAGTTGGATTTTGTCGATTGATACGGTAGTAAAGGAGGAGTTCGTCCATAAAGTTGTCGGCGAGCTTCCTATCTCCGCTGAAGATTGCAGGTGGGGCGCCCATAAGCTTGGCATCACCCCCTTGGTTTCCTTGTGCTGCTCCTCCTTGTCCTCCTCCGGGGGGTCCTCCTCCTCCACTTCCACCAGGATTTCCTGATCCCCCTGGGGGTCCGGATCCTCCCCCTTTCTTGGGTGGGTTTGGTGGAGTGTACTTCTTCATCGCTGTTCCAAATGCCTTTTGCACGCGTGTTGTGCTTGGTTTAGACGTAGTAAAGGCTGCCATTTCCGTCGTAGTGCTGCTCATAGTGTCAAGAATCAACTCTGCTCGTAGGGGTAAGATGGTGTCTGGTGCAATAGGGGAATGTCTGATGTCTTTGTCCACCTGCTTCTGTATGGACTCGTCGATATCTTCTTCGTCGTCCGATTTGATTTGAACTTTGGCCTTTCCCTTCTCTTTGGGATATGG
The DNA here is from genome assembly GCA_003316425.1 of Russula lepida. Taxonomy (NCBI): domain Eukaryota; kingdom Fungi; phylum Basidiomycota; class Agaricomycetes; order Russulales; family Russulaceae; genus Russula; species Russula lepida. Next base: position 17,629 of record QFEZ01005591.1, read on the forward strand.
TGGATCGTCGTACTCGTGTACCTTTGGTGCTGGAATCCCGAATGTTAATTCCTTAGTGACCTGATGCCACAGCCCTTGATTGAGGGCAACTGGGATCGCATCTGTAAGCGAAAGTGGTTCCTTTGTTGAAAAGAAGAGCAGGTCTTTTCCCGATTTGTTCCTGCTGTCGTCACTTGGTAGATTGAAGACTCGTCGATTTGGATTGGACTCAAGCAGTTGCTTCTGAGTCAACGGTATCGTTTTGCTAGCCGTCTTGAATAAGAAAGTTGAGTCTAATGTCACCGCCGCTTCCTAAGCGTCAGTGTTTAGACTTGGCCGTTGTATAACTTGATAGGAGTCACGCCCTCCTAGGTAGCTTTGATAGAGCAAGAGGTTCCCGCCTTGCAAGTTTCTTTAGCAAGACCCTCTTGTGAAGGCAAAGAGAAGAAGAGTAAACACGTAAATTGAGACAGGAGACTCAACTTGCCGGTTTAGGGCAGTTAAGGCGCTCCCTATATACTGTTACAGGGTAGACTAACTAGGGGCCTAAGGCCAAACCGAGTAGGAGTCTAAAAGTCCGAAACAACGGTAAACGTACAAGGGCCTCCACAGGCTAGACCAATACAAACGGGTGAACATGAAACAGGGCACAGAAACACGTCATCAGACCAGTAAGCAAGATAACAAGCCGCCGCGTCCAGACTCATGACGCACGATGACGCCATAGGACTAGACCACAATACTTTTTGTACCGGTTCTTCATCTCTTACATGGGCAACAGAGCGGCGCATCAACTCCTGTTCCCAAGGCCGGTAACAGTCTAAGACCAAACCAAGTAGGAGTCTAATAGTCCAAAACAATGGTACTGGTACATGGGCCTCCACAGGCTAGGCCTACACAAACAGGTGAACATGAAACAGGACACAGAGTCATATCATCAGACCAGAATGCAAGATAACAAGCTGCCACGTTTAGACTCATGACGCATGATGACATCACAGGACTAGACCAACAGACCTTTTGTACCAGTTCTTCATCACTTACATGGGCTGGAGAGCAATGCATCAACTCCTCCTCCCAAGGCCAGTTACAGTGCAGACTCAATATATATATATATATATGCTATAGAACTGGTGATGATCAGTTCATCACTGATCAATCATCTGTTTAACTGGTCAGAACTGGTCATGTAAAGATCATAGACTGCTGTTGACTGGTGAGATGCATTCCAGTCTCAGTTATACAGAATATCAGGAAATTGTGGACTGGTCACAGTTTCGATTTTTGAAATAGCTGCTAAAAAACCAGACTGGACCAGACCTGAAGGCACTAGCAGCAACACTAGCTGTGATTGTTGTATGGTAGCACTGCCCCCCTTACCACCACCACCTCAGCATGGTAGTAACAAGCTGGGGCTTTAGCCAAGCCAAGCCAAAGCCAGCCATCACTGGGGCCTTTGGCTTGGCATAGCCATTGTGAAAGCCTGAGCGGCCTGAGCCCCCTCAAGCCGAGCCGGAGCCGGGGTTCTTGGGCCAAGCCGGGCCGGAAAAACACCACCCAGTACTGACTCAGTACTGGTCATGAATTGACCACGTAGGTGCTCGACTCAGAAGAAGGAGGGTTTTAGCTGGAGAATATTGATGGGAGATTGGCATGCTGATGGGATCAGTGATCGTGAATTTGTTTCTGACTGCTGAGACATTTTATCCAGCGGTACCTTGACTCTGGTCCTTGAGATTACAGTAATACACATGCACTCTGTCATTGCCCACTGGCAGGTTTATATTGGACAAATCAATGTTTGCTGGTGGAATTAGCATTGAGTTGGCAAGTACTTGGGAAAATGAGATCGATAATTGGGGGACTTGGGGATCGCCGTGGAGTTGGCAGGCCTCGCCATGACTTGCCTTATTTGCCTTAGGCCCCTAAGAGAGCCAAATCACTGGCATGCCCATGATGCCAAAGTCGCCTCACGACAAGATTGACATGTGAAAGCTGGTACAAATTACAATAATTACTGTACGTTATCAGTCTATTCTGGTACGGCGCAATGATCCATGAAGAAGGACCTGTCTCGAAAACGGCGGTGGCGGCAAACCCTTACCTCGATGTTACACTGTACATGCTAAAGGCAGTACACCCGGACTGCCACCTGACACGTATCACTAGAACAGTGCTCAATCACCGGCCAAGATTTTCACCAGAGAGGTGCCTATCAAATATCCGTCCTTCAAAACGATGCATTTGAGGGCCACGTCACGATTCCCTTAGACCCATCCGCAAGGCTATCCGAGTCGGCTAAGGAATGGCCGTCAGAGTCCTCCCAGTAGCTGCACCACTCGTCTCCTTGCTCTTCATTTCTGCCTCTGTTGTCGCCCAGGTTACTGTAACTGCAAAGTGCTTGGACTCCTTTTCATGGGTATGTGCATTGTGGTTCCAATGCCGATAATATCTTCTCTGGCCCTTATCTATCTGATGGGAATCATGGGATTGTGTCTAGACCTTCAACTCTGTCGGCCAAAGTCCATGCATAGTCGCTGGATACCTGTTGGCTACATGTCGGGGGGGGCGTGAGTTTTTGCCTTGGCTGATTACGTGTATGGGCATTGTGTTCTCATCTACCTTGTAGCTTATACTATTCTTCCGCTACCCACAGGAGGCGTATACGCAGGCCCGAATCCTGGTGGCTCCGACAAGTGCCAGTGCAGTGCAATCGGATATTCGCTCTACAGTGCATGCGGCGTATGCCAGGGAGAAAGATCGGCTGAGTGCGATCACATTTTTTGCTTTCTCGATTCCCTGGAATTAATGGATCTATTCTTTTCGTAGCTGGTCTATATATACGGACAACTGCACAACTACCCCTTTATCTCCTGCACAGTGAGTTCCTATGGCGGTGGAGAATCTATTGCATTTGACATTGAGATTGTGGTCCCCAGGTTCCCATACCCTGTGCCTTCTGGAATATATATTCCTTACTGGGCTACTCTGGATGTTACGGTTTGTTTTCTAAGCTTTTCTTCTATGGCAACGTATTTACAACATACTCCAGAAAGAGGGTAATTTTTGGGACGCCAACGCATCGTATCGAGCAGGTGGTGAGCATTACGTCTCTTATCTTTTCTTTCTCCCTACATTGCGGTCTCACAATTTTTGATATGTAGACAGTCCTGAGTACGGACCTGGTGCGGTTTTTGGCCCCGCAGGCGTGTACACGATCTCCACAAGTGCATTTTCCGGCGTGTCCACGACCTCCCCAAGGACAACTTTCGGCGTGTCAACGACCTCCCGGAGTGCATCTTCCACAGGGTCTTCATCAGAGCCTGGGGGCAAGAATTCACACGTAGGTCCCATTGTGGGTATCGTACTCGGTGCTATAGTAGCAGCGGCCATCTCCATCGGCGTTGCCATAATTTTTTATCAACGACGAAGACATCGACGGGCGGTAGTTGCAGGAAGCAGTGCACCCCAGCCAATATCAAATGCTACGGCGACTGCGCGGCCGTCGTCCGAACTACTACAAGCGATGAGGCCCCATGTATGATCGCTGTTCCCCAAAATGCCTCTGCGATTGTGTATGCTCATAATGCACCCAGAACACAGACGACCCAAGTACGTTTCCAGGGTACCAAAGAGATCAACGATCGCCAGACATCCCTTCAGCTTCTCAAGGACTTTCTTCATCTGCGTTGACGGGAGACACGTACGGTGGCGGGGGATATCATGGTTTACCCGAGATCAGTTCATGACGGGACGGATAGGATTGCTTCTTTATGTCGCTCTTTTTTCTGTTTCGGTTATAAGAGTTTCGGTGTCTCCTCAATTTGTGTGCGATAGCTACGGCGATGGCAGTAAAGATAAGGCAATTAACGACTCGTATAGTATTTTCATATACATATACTATTTGATTTCTTGATGTCTTATTGCCCACTGTGCCCAGTTATCGTTGTACGAGCAAAAAAGAACCAATCCAGGGAGACCTAGTAGATGGATGTCACTTTATCTGACGGACAGCCAGGTCGTGGATCAGGATATTCGCGCGACCTCATATACCAAAAGTCAATCGATGAATAGTAGTAAATTCACCAAAGATTAGAGGATCGTATCGGTCTGGTTCGCCAAGTCTTTTATTCGACAGGTGGTTCCAGGGAAGTGTCAAGTTGAACATGCGAATGAAAGCCCCATTATCGGATATGTAACCAACGTCGCCGATCAAGACATGGTCATAGACACCCCCATCAAGACCCCCATGGTCGGCTTGCCATAATGCAAGCCCATTAAATAGAGGCGAGAGTTGCACCTGATAGACATGGAATGGTGGCGATGGCTCTACTGGCATGATAGGTGGAAGCAAGATGAGTACTTGTAGGGGCGCGTGCGGATGTCGACTTTATCAAGGTACCATCTTGATTAGTTTGAGTCGCATTGATCATCGAAAACGGCAACGGCTTGCAATTAATTGCCAGTGATGGGGGCTGGCAAGGACGCCACGCGGTACAGTAATGTCTGAGTGCCATTGACTCGGAGGGATGCCGTGCTCATTCAAGTCATTCGTGCCTTTTCTCCTTCTCCCCAGCTCTATTTCAAGCAGCAGCAACAATTGTACAGGGGTGTAAACAACCCGAACGACCACTCCCGTCTTCTCATCTCACATCCGCTCCAACGGTCGAATGCTCAGCAACCGCATTGCAGCCCCAAGTACATCCCGCGCACACAAATAAAGCCACATCCTCGCCCGTGCTCGCTCAACGTCCTTCTCGCCCTTCACCACAACCGTCTCCCACGCGCTCGAAATACCATGTGCCAGTCTGAACGCGAACGTCACCACACCGCTCGGCTCGTGTGTGCGCAGCGCCGTCCGCACCACGTCCGGATACGTGCCCAGCAGGAAGACGATTTCTCGCGCCGCCGACTGTTCTGCTAGCGTCTCGGCCGCGATCTGGTCTGGTGGAGGAAGAGGTAATAGTTCCGGGTTCTTTCGCGTTAGCGAACTCAGCCGAACGTGTGCGTATTGAAGGTATGGGCCTGTATCGCCCTCGAAAGATGTCATCCGGTCCCAGTTGAATGTATAGTTGTTTATCCTAAAAGTCCGCAAGAGCCCCGTCAGTGTGATGAGAATGAGAGAGATGAGGTGGCGCACCGCTTGGCCGCCATGTCCTGGATTTTGATCGCAGCGAGGCCGACCTCAAGGCTCGTCTGCTCCGGATCCTCTACTGCTGCATACTTCTCCGGGTTCTTCTTCATTTGTTCATGCATTACACTTGCCGCCTCGCGGATGATCTGCTCGAGAAAGACAACAGTGCCTTTGCGCGTGCTCATGCCCAGCACGAGTCCGTAATTGACGTGTTCTACAGTCGACGCCCAGGGGAATTTCATCAGATGTAGCATCTTGATAAATTGCGCAGTGTGTAGGTCCTGCTGTGATGAAATCACATAAAGCATCTTGTCGAATTTGTGCTGCTTGTGACGCTCGATCGCTCCGCCAATATCACGCGTCAAATAGATGGATGTCCCATCTGAATGGATGAGGCATGAGATAGCATAGAAAGAGGAAAAGCGCACCTTTTTTACGTAGCACCGCCTTCCCGAGCTTCCACTTCTCCAAGTCGACGAGTTTCGCACCTTCCGCATCACTTATCAACCCCATCTCATCCAATCTCTCTAGCGCAAATTCTTGCCACTTCTTCCCGACCTTGCTTTCGCCAGTGTACACGTCGAAATGTATATTTAATCGGTCGTACTCCTCTGCGTACTTCTTCACAGATAACTCACGCCACACGCGCCAATTCTTGAGCGCATCTTCATCGCCGTCTTCCATACGCTTGAACCAGGCAGCAGCTGCTGCTTTGACACCTGGGTCAGACTCGGCATCCTTGTTGATGTTCACATAGACGTCGAACAGATGCTTAATCGCATCTTTTCGTAACTCTTCTTCTGAGCCGTATTTTTCGAATCCAACGGCGATTAGACCGAACTATAAGAAAGTCACAGAAGCGTGAGCGAGATGTAGCATATACGACGGAAAACATCACCTGTGTGCCCCAATCACCCAAGTAATTCATCGAAACGACTTCCCATCCACAGGCTTTGTACAGGTTGGTCAGAAACGCACCAATGATGGTCGAGCGGAGGTGTCCGACGTGAAAACTTTTCGCGATGTTCGGCGACGAGTATTCGATCACGACTTTCTTGCCCGCACCGGACGAGTTCGTGCCATACTCCGGCTTGCCAGACGGTGCGTCGTATGTGAGCTTATGCACCTGCGTCAGCACAGCGCGGATAAGCGACGGCGTCTTGAGCATAAAATGCAAGAACGCCTTGTCGTGCGTGATTGACTCTACGAAATCATCCGCTTGGAACTACGCAACAGTCCCATCCAAGAAAAATGAACGCCGCGTATTTATAGTTATTATCATAAGTAAAGCTGTGGAGAGCAACGTGTGTTGTACACACCTGGTCGATGACGGTCTTTGCGAGCACGTCGACTTTACCTGGCAGACGGAAACGGGGGAGGGCGATAGTAAAATCGACGCCCTTCTTGCCATAATCGACACCCTGGTAGACTTGTTCGACAGTCAGAGGCGGCAAAGCATCCGCGACACGCTTCGCGATGGCTACTTTGAACGAATCCAGCACTGCGCGAGAGGGATCCGTTCCAGATACATCTGGTAATGTCGGCAATTTAAATGACATGGTCCTGGTGGTCCTTGTACTGAACAGATGGCGTTGGCGTTGGAGTATGAGGAATACGGAAAGTGTGCTGCGATGCAGCGAGTGGTATTGGAGAGACAGTATAGAAAGAATCTTGGAAGATGCCAATGACTCGTGTCTGAGCCAGTCCTTCATACCTTAACCTTATTCTAGGGCCCATACACCACATCAGGAAGTGCACGTGAGTTGGCGCGACTCGGCGGCAAGTCCGGCCAGTCCCACCAAATCCGCCCCCAACTAGTCCGTGCCAAGTATGCCAATTCCACCAAAGTTTACCGGTGAACTTCGATTGCCTCATCAACCGTCTTCATCACTTAACGGAAACATGTCCTGGGAAATCTCATGTAATTAGAAAAATTCATGTACTATACACATTTGTAATGGGCAAATTCAATTCACGCGACAGGGAAAACTCCAAGACAATAGCAGTGATGCCCGTGGCGCCAAGAACACGGGGTACAGCTGTGTGGCTGGCACCATTGTTTTTCGAGCTGCTCACTAGCAGCGGTACTTACAGTAGACGCTGCTAGGGCTGTGAACCGTACCGCACCCCCGCATGTGTGGCGGCATCCCGTCCGTCACCGCGTCACCCCCCGGATCCATAGTCAGAATAACGATTGTCGGTGGCACCATCACGAACAATTTCGGCGCCATGTTCAGGTCCCGCTGACGGATCTGGTGAAGGTCGTGGAAGTGGGGAAGGGGAGGAGGGAATTGGTGCCCCGGCTGGGGTCTGTGCCTGTGTCTGAGCTTGAGACATTGCCTGCACCGGTGAACCTGAGCTGGTACTCCGTGATCTAGAGCACGAGTGAAATGCGCCACTGACCCGCGCAAGTGAGGTTGTGCTGCCGTTGCGTGAGCCAAGTAAGGATGCCCTGGGACTCGGCTGGGAGGTGGAGAAAGGAGTCCAACAGTGTCTTCGCAGTTTCGCACCTCAAGTGAGCCATCAGGCAATGGCTGTCCCGAGTGAGATGGGTGGTCATCCTTGTGGTCAGACTCTGGTACGACCTCCAAGCCAATGCTCTGACACAGCCGTCGATGGTGTTCCTTTGAATGTTTGTCGTGGATGAGTTGCTGTGAGACCACCTGCTGGAGTCGGGGAAACTGAACTCGGCGCAGTGGATGGGCGTTGGGAGCCGCCTACACCGGCACCGTTGCAAAAGGGAGAGCACTGCCATTGATGGAGCCATTGGTTGGGTTGGGCGGGAAGGTGGATGGCGCTGTGGGAGATGTGGAGCGCATTACGGTGGTGTTAATTGCGAGTCTGCTACAGATGTCGTGGCTGAGAGTGAGGTTTGGGAGCCCATGAGGAGGATGGAAGCACCTATGCATGGATGGCTCACAGATGAATGAGTCATTTGGGACGGCGGGCTGGCAGTGATGGAAGTGGCAAGCTGGTCGAGGGAGAGGTGAGAGGGAAGACGACCGGCAGCTCTCAGGTAATCAACATGTCACGTGGTTAAGTTGAACTTGGCTTGTTGTTTCGCTGAACTTATTTCTCAAGCCTTACCTCCATCCCTGTCAGGTCTGATGCTGTTGACTTTTTGGCCTTCTTTTAACCTCTGAAGACGGGGGTTCTCCTAGGCACAACCGCGTAAGAGCATGGTCACTTCATTTTGTCATTTTATTTGCTGACACGCTCTACGAATAGAGGAGCTGGGACTCGGATCATATGTTATCCATGACTCGCTCGAAGTTGCGGACAAGGTGACATGTTCACACATCGATACCATCGGGGTTGACTCGCTCAGCGTTGTATGTTTCTAGTAGCGCTCGCTCAACGTTCACACCCATGGACTCGGCATGACAGACTGAAACTGTTCGCGAATATATGAACATTTACGATACATCCCCATCGTGTTATTATCACCGGTGCGTTTACGTTGTGTGATTACAATCTAAAACTTTCTGATGGCGGGTTTTCCATTATTCTAGAACCTATCCCGTTTGAATCGTACGTCATGATACCCATCGAGTGGTGGTTGACTAACCGACTGTTCATCCGTGCTGTCATATTATAGTGAAATGGTGTTTGGACAACAGCATAAGCTCAGAGGTGACTACACTGGTGTGGGTGCAAGACCTTGCTTCGGCGCTCATTCTGCCCTGGAGTCGAGTACCGTCAGTCCCACGGCGGCAACAAATGACGTGGTATTCGACATCCTTCTTGCTGAGGACAATTTGGCGAAGCAGAAGCTGGCCGTCAAGATCCTTGAGAAGTACGGGCACAGTTGAGATTGTAGAGAATGGGTTGCTTGCGGTGGATGCGTTTAGAGCGCGGGTGCCACGGAACCGGCCCTTCGATATCATTCTTGTACGTGTGAGACCTCATCTGCCTTGAATACATTGACATTATATCTATTGTTCAGACGGATGTTTCTATGCTTTTCATGGGCGGTATGGAGGCGATAGAATTGATCCATGCCTATGAGACGCATAATAACCTCTCGCCAATACCCATTGTTGCACTAACTGCGCACCCAAGTGCGTATCGCTTTTCACATCGAGGTATTGATCGGATTTAACGTGCAATGCCATGTTTTAGTGATGGGCGATAGAGAATGACGTCTTGATGTGGGCATGGTGCATCCCAGCCCTTTTTTTTCGGTGAGGGAATGCTAATTACCGCCATGTGATGGCGATATAATTAGCACGATCATATCACAAGTATGTCGCCGTTTAACTTAATGGGTATCATACATACAGTGACTGACTGATGGATGTGTGGTGCAGAGCCTCTACGTCGTGATGACCTCCTCAACACGATCACCAAACTTGCATGCAAGCGAGTGAGGCAAAGAAGACGTGACTTAGCGGCGTGGTACTAGTCAACAAGCAGGTTGACTGGTGAAAAGTTGAGGATAATTAACTGCAGAGGCGACTGTACGTGGAAAGATGCTGCCTCACAATGAGGCCATTGGTGAAGACGTTCCGGACGTGGATCCGCGTGCCGTCCTGCACCTGGAACTGTAAGTCTTCAAGGACATCGTATTTCTTCTATTTGTCTTGCATATTGATCTGGTATCAATGATTACATTATTATATCCATCCTGTGATACTGCACACAATACTCTATGTAACCGTTTCTGCTGCCCCATCTGAATGGAATCTACAATGCTGCTACACTTGTATGTGGAATTGGCCGCCTCAGACGTCTTGGACGTCTTGGCCAACTCCCTGAAATTGGCCAAGTATGCAATCGGGATGCCTTGGCTCCTTTTGGCCGTGACATGTCATTTTTGGCCAAGTACGACATAATCGGCGCGTCGGATCCCAGATGGAGGAAGGGGTTCTGTGGGAGTCTGATCCTCCCACACTGATACAATATTAATGCCGGGTGTCACGGTATTGAGGTATGAGTTTCTCATCGGGATGCCCCCATTTGAATAGAAGAATAGTGCTAACCGTGAACCTTTCCCTCCTACGCCGTGAAAGGTGACGGCACCGATGATGATGCACTGCACTGCATCGTCTTCCCTGCTTTGAGGCAGAGTGATGCCAGTGCTACGCAATAGCAGGCCCGGGCCCGTGCGTGCTGCGCGATCCTACACGTCACGTGCAAGAAGTTGTTAGAGCGCCACATAGCAGACTCGGACACGTACCTGCCAAGCTTCACCAGCGCAGCCCTGCTGGCATCGCTCCCTTCGTCGCCCACGACGGCAACCCCGACGCTGTTAGCAGCCGAACCATGCTTTTCTTCCGCCGCTACCCTCGCTTTACCCTCCTCCTTTCCGTCCTCCTTACCGCCTCCCTCCTTCTACTCACACATTCCCCCTTCTCATCATTAGAACAGTCTGCTGCACCACCGACACCGACTCGACCTTCTTCCATTGCCTCCCAGGGGTTTGCTGCGCGGGTACGACGCGCAGAACGCGCATACCGGAAGATGCTTCTTGGACGCGATGCCCTCATCTCCAAAGTGGGACCCACACCACACGACGTTGCTTTGTGCGTCCCACCTTAGCTTTCATTTCTTCGCAAAGTGCCCGCTTCTCATGACATACAGATTTCCGCCAGATGAAGAGCCGTGGCCACCGTATACCGTTTGTAAGTCCCTCCTCTAGTGTCCACCCACGAGGGCCCATTGGATGACGCTGTTAGGGGACTTTTTTCCACCCGCATTTTTCTGCCCACACGAGCTGGAACGCATAGGAGAGCTTGGTGATGGTGGGAAATGGGTCTGTGGAATATCACAGTTGCAAGAAAAAGAGGATTGTGTTGTCTATTCCGTCGGTACACTCGGACCCTCGTCATCCACCTTCGAGACACGTTGATCCGTGCTCCCTTTCTACCTTTCTACAGGACCCCCTTCAGATGCATCTTTTGAAGCCGAACTACTTGCCCGTACCCGTCACTGCCAACTTTTTATCTTTGACCACACTGCATCGGCCCTTCCTCGCGGCCTCTCGACTCACGCGGCTTCACCAGTTAAGTTCGACGAGTTTTACGCTCCATTGGACACGTTGAACTACGATGACAAACTCGATTACTGGGACTCTCAGCACATACTACAGCGTGCTCACTTCAAGCCGTATCGTATCGCCGGTTTCGACGCCCACGGCGCCAGTGAGACACCGAAAACCTACACGCTCGAATCGCTCATGCGTCAGAATGGTGTGGACATACTGTAATACGTTTTCACATTTCTTCCTTCGTACTCATCTCTCTGCCTTATAGGACATACCCACATCGATGTTTTAAAGATCGACCTCGAGGGTTGGGAATTCGACACTCTGACAGCTTTCCTCATACCCAGCCCAGAATATACTGATGAAAGACCGCGAGTTCCGCCCGTGTCGCAAATGTTGCTCGAGTTACACTTGTGGAACCGCCAGTTCTCGGACTTGCTGAACTGGTGGACCACACTAGAGCGTGCTGGGTTGCGCGCAGTAACTCGGGAACCAAATTTGGTCTATCAGAATTATAATCGCATGCAAGGCGCCGAGCTGGCTGAGGTGCGCCACCCTCAAATCCCCAGATCCCACGGAGCTCCTTGTTAATTGCTAATGTATAGTACACGTTCCTCAACGTCGCGGAGCCGAATGTATTCATTTCGGATGAGGTTCTGGATCCATCTCCGTTCACAACCTCTCTGCCAGCACCGCCACCAGATGCCGCGAAACCACCTCTCGCACCCGTCCACGAAGAAGATGAACGTATCCGCTAACGGAACATCGTGACTTTTGTCACACATGGTATTTGACCTGATGAATTGTATATCTGAGGGTTATACATATGGGATCTCTGTATATGTAGTTGACTTTGCTACAGGGTTGTCGGTGTCTGGCATGCGTACTCTACACTGTAGAAAACTTGTGTGCTCTATTCCCGATACCCTTAAACTGAGATTCAGAGGGCGCAGATAAACTTTCGGGTGGTGGAGGTTCTCATTCCAGTATTAACAAGATGCGATATCCTCGGTGTCCAGATTTGAGAGTGGCGACCGACATGCCCCAAATTACAGTAAACACATGACTTGGTGACCTCAGCTCGAGTACAGGTTGAACTCACTTCCGCGTTTCCCTTCCGAAAGGGCGAGTATCCTACCTCCGAAGGATATACCAGGGTGAATGGAGCAGTGGTTACAAGCACCGGTTTCGGGGCAGTTGTGATCGTCACAAGGCACCCTGAAACTTACAGCCTACGCTGGCGGGATATACCGTATCCAAGACATGCTCGACCGTTACACCTGTACCCTATGTCTTTTTCCTATTTCTTTGATACATCAGCGTATACTTGCGTCGTGAGATGCGGAGCCGTATGAGTACTATATTTGAACGAGTATGGGGGCGGTGCACGAAAGCACAGAGAGAAAGAAATAAGAGGGCCTGTGATGTTGGAATTCGATGATGGACGTGTCAAAGACCGAGGGCAGTATAGAACGCGGCCGAGATGAGAAGCAAATGGAAGGGCCAGGCTTTATGTACACCCCCCCTCGAGATGCAGACGCACATGGCACGGTTGAGAACGATTAGTTTGCTGCTCCGAGTGACGATAAGGCACCCAAGGGCAACAGGTCAATATACTGTATGATTTGCCTTACAAACGGTCTTATTTCACATCCTTTTCTTTATTCTCAGTTGAGACTGGACGTACCCTCACATTGGGTCGGAAAAGACGGCTTCCCACGAGACGTCGAGCTGGAAGAGGAAAGTGTTGTATTACAGCGACCTGGCTAGGTGGGCGACTCACGTGTCCATTTCTGTCTTCCGCCAGCATGGCTCTGTCGCGCTTATCCAGGCACCGGCGAACAGTTTGCCACTTGTTTCGTCTACTTTCAATCACTTGTGTATTCTTGACTCTGTTTCAACTGTCACCCACGCCCAAGAGTAGACCTAGAACAGGGGTCGCCCCTCATGAAAATTTTCCTGACACCGATTTCATAACCGCGCAAGTAGGTTCACCATCCAGAAAATCATTTGCGTGGAACTCTGGCGAAAGGTACCTTGCCTATCTTCCTCATAGCGGTTTCCATAATCAACGCATCGCGCTCGAAAACGCGCTCACCCTTGCTCGGATCCTTAACAGAACACTTCTTGTGCCTCCCGTACGACTTGGGGATAATCTCATCAGCTATCATAAGTTTGACGACCTGCATCGCCTCCTGATTCTTTCCGGAAAGCGGGGCTTACATCACTGCTCAAACGTTGCCTCGCACGTTGCTCCCCCTCCCGAGTGCTGGGACTACTTTGACTATACTCACGTCTCATGGGACTGGCTCGTCGATCTCTCATCCATCGCGGCTGAGCAGCCTCTTTTCCACCCCGAGTCTTTAATCTACCCTTGGCTCGAGAGCCCGCGTCCGGACAGTGACACACTCACGATCAAAGATCAGACTGCTTACGACTTTCGCTATGTGGATTATACGCTTGCATCAAACGCGCCGGCGCACCCGCGTTACCTGATTGCATACCCAATTTCTGCACTTGCAGCTTCTAGCTTGCCGCTCATTCAGCTCGGATCGCTCTTCGGTTCAGCCCGGTTACACCTCAAAGACCGTGGGAATGTGGCCACACGCAGGAGCATTCGTGAGCGCATGAGGTTTTCAAACTATCATCTCCGAACGGCATCTACGGCCGCCGTGAATGCGCTCGGTGGCCGAGACGCATTCCTCGCTGCGCACGTTCGACTATCGAACGGTCCGTTCAACGCACTGCGGGAGAGGACCGTACGTTCGATTTGGTATCGACTCGTCGGTTGTGCACTGCGAAGCGTTAATGTTAGTGTTGGCATCACGGAGATACATGAGCTCGAAGGTCTGCTCGTGCCGACGAATGCTGTCCTCCCCCCTCTACAGGAGCCGCTAGTTGATCCGACGGTGGTACCCTTGGGAAGGATGATGGCGAGCTCGATGCAGGTCAAATGCATGGGGAAACTGCACGATGCACATAAGTTGGTTCCACTGAATGTACCTCTGTTCGTCGCCACGGACGTAGAGGACGCGCAGGCGCTCGCACCTCTGCGGGCGGCGTTTCCGTGTATGATCTTATTGCGGGATTTGGAGAAGATCATCCCCGAGGTGCGAATGCTGGACCAACTGGTGAGCGGGGATGATGGTGTTCGGCTTGGGCGGTTTCTGGCACCGCTGCTTGACGCAGCGATCGCGGCGCGGGGATGGGCGGTGGTGGGCACAGAGGGCAGCACGTTTAGCACGTATGTGGAGGACATGCTGTGGCGATGGGAACACGGCCATCAGATCGTGGAACGGGGATAGGATCAATTGTGGCGTTTATTTTATTAGCTAAGACGGAAACGGAATGGAAGAGTGCCAAGTCCGCGGGATATCGCGATCCCACGAAATTGAGCAATCAAACATCCATCCAATGCCCGATGCCCTCAAATTCACCATTTCCTGGCACTACTCCTTCATCCCTTCCCCTTCCCCTTCCCCTTCTCCCCCCCCCCCCTCTCTCCCTCTCCTCCCTCCATGGCCCGTCAAAGCACCCTCAACCAGGCGTCCCAAAAAATGGACATGAGCTCAAGTCTGCCCTCATTTCCTCCTCGTCTCTCTCCTTGACCGGTTCCTCCCCAGTCGCTGCTCTCTCCTTCCTCGTCTGGGATGTCTTGATCACCCTCGATCAGGAAGTCGATGCTATCTGGTCGTGCGTACTTTTTTGCTCCAGCGTTGCATTCACTTATCCCGCCTCCTTCAGAAGGACCAACTCATCCTATTCCAAATGGCTTTTCTTCTTCGTCCGTTACTTTGCAGTGGCCATGCAAATGTACTTCTACCCACCTTTGCGTTATTTGTTTCATCGACTAATCGCCTTCAGTTCTTTGCTCTTTGTCGGTACCGAATACGCCATCGGCTTTCATTACACTGAAAGCGATTGCGTCAAATGGTATATCTTCCAAGAGGTCGGAACGCAGCTCCTCGTCGCTGCCGTAGAGTCTATCCTTATCGTGCGCGGTATGCCAACCTTTTCTTAACCCTAATATGCCCCGATTATTCATTTCCTTCGAGTACACGCGCTTTACGATCGCAATCGCAATGTCACCGTGCCACTTGTTGTTCTTTTCCTCCTCGAGAACCTCACCATGCTTGTCACCTTCATAGTCGTTGTCCCCGGTGTAAGTTTTGACGCCACCTGCACCGTGGTTAGTTCCCCGCCTAGCCTCATCATCTTTGCGTATGCCCATATCCTCTTGACCTCGTCTGCTATCCTCACCTTGATCTTTTGCAGCGCCGCCTTCGTCTCGTTTGAAACCGTTCTTTTCGTCCTTACGATCATCAAGTTCCTGGCCGCCCTCCGCAGTGGCTGGGGCCGCACACCCGTTGTCTTCCTCCTCGTACGTGATGGCACATGGGCCTTCATCCTCATATTCGGTTCGCCACCCTTGCCCCTTTCTCTTCATCACTACTCTTGCTCACCTTCTTCCCTCTCATCAAGTAACCCTCTGCATCAACGCAGGGTTTTATGTTGGCGAGGGAAACACAGCCATTGCAGCTATCGCATTCCCGTGGTTACTCTCCATCGAGTCTTTCGCGGGTGCACGCATTGTGCTCAACCTTCATGCGATGTCCTCCGACTTTTCGACCGATGGTCCGGACATGACCACCAATGGTGCATTATCCTCACACATCGTATTCACCAACCACTCGACAGAGGAAGGCAACCGCCCGCGTACCCCCAGCGTGAGGTGGGATTGGGGAGGCTTTCAAGAGTACCCACATGACGAACGCAGTAGACACCCTACTACCAGTCAAAGTGGCACTGGTACAACAAGCGAGAGTTATGAGATGACCTTATCAACGGGTTCCAGCAGTGCGGCCAATCGCAAATACAGGGCCAAGGCTAGTGCTTCTGCCACTCAATACACCGCTCTGAGTACCTGCTCGGGTACATGTGTCGAGGCTGGAATACTGGAGGAAGACGTCGGATAGCACGTCAGCTCTTTTGTGCGAAAATAATGTTTGGTACGGTTTATATTGTGCATTTATGGACAGCTACTGATGGGATATGTTGTATCAGACGTCCTCACATGGACGGCCAGTTGGGTATCAGATGCTCCTTGCATTTGTGCCTCCCAATTATTACTTCGCGCCGAGAGGCACATTGCCGGCCAAGGTAGATGGCCTTTCTCATGCAGTTGTCAGAGACCTCGATTACCGATAGTCGAGGTTAATAAGGAGGTTCGCCAAGTCATCAGCATTATGCTTGGTCTCGACTTAAGAGAATTACCAGATGCCCAAAACGGGTGTCAGACGCCTTCCTAGACGCCTTTCACCGTTGTTGTACTCTGCTAATTGTCGCTAAACTAGGTGACATGGCCCGACGTCCTTCCCCGGCACTGCCACTGGTGGTCTTGTGGGTCCCGAAATGGAATCTTCCACAATCTCTGCGGCTGTGCCGTGTACACGTACAGCTGATTATCAGAATGGCTTGTAGTTTGGGTCCTGGTTACACTCACCTGAAGGAATGGCTTATTCTTACTGTACCCAGGCCGTGGCACAATAGCAAGACGGCTCGGATTCCCCGGCCATCGAAGAACAATGACCACTAGACGCCAGGTCACTCCATTTAATACCCCGATACCGTCAACCGATACTCCATTAACCACGCGTACTCATGGTATTTGACTGCCTGAAATCGCGGTCTCATTCCCATTCCTGGACTCCAAGCTCCTTCCCAGGTGGAAAAGCATCATCACCATCCATGCTATTCGGACCGGTGTTACCAGTTGTGGGCCCACCATACATGGGCGCGGCCGCGACACTGCCAGCGATGGTCACCCCCGCATCCAGCCCTATCGTCATTCCAATGCAGATGCCAACGCCTGTTCAAGGTATCTCGGTGCCGATCGTTGTACAGCAGCAACCTTCTCCCGTTATTCAACTCGGCGCCCTTCCCCACACCTATGCAGTCATTCAGACTCCACAACCGCAACTAGTACTCCCACCGCCCCCACCCTCACCCCCTCCGCCGCCGTCGCCGCCTCCGGCACCGCATGTTCCCTCTCCTGTAATCCGATGTCCCATCTCCATCCCACAGTCCTCACCACCCCAAGTTTTCCAGGCCATTGGCAGCGACCACCATTATCACTATCATGCCGCCACCGCCACCGCCGCCACCCCGGTCGTCCCGATATCTCTTCAGCATCAGACGCAAGAGCATCAATACCAGGCATCTCCCGGCAACGTCACTATTAATCTGTACATGAATACGCCAGAGCGTCGGTCGATGCGGTTAGTCGATAGAACTCCGTCATCAACGTCACAGCGGCAGTTGTATGGGCGGCAGTAACGAGCACGACCACACTCTGCCGAACCTCCGTCTGCCCAGTCTCCCATTCCTTCCCTGGATTACCTCATGGAAAATGTAGCAATATTGTCAACTGAAGATAGATAGGCCCTGAGCCATTGCATCCGTTATAAGATCAATCACATCACCAGAGGGAATTCTTTTAAGATACTTTCATCTGACATTCTTTATTTATTAGAGGCGACTGACAGTTATTTCGGGCTCTTACGATCGAACATGATGACCCACTATGGTGTTGAACCGTTTACTGTATACGTAGTGGCTACAGTTCAACACTGTTTTTCGTACCAGTGGTGGCCTGGCCCTGGCTGATTTTTATAGAAAGTGCTGTATCCATCTCGTCGCTTCAAACAGTGTATTACAAATAATACTACCTTCAGACACCGTCTCCAAGTCTAGTGAGATATAGATTCAACTCCATCCATCATCGAAAGTCCCCACATGACAACCAGCGAGGGACACATTCATGATCATAATAAAATATATCCCTAGATACCTAAAGAGTCCGCCTCTTCATGGCACCCACTCTGCCCTCGATACTCGCAATCTCGCCCATCAGGGCGCGGTGCCGCTCCTCCAACGCCTCCAACGTGTCATCTTCCGAGACTTCGCCAGCCGTGTGCGGATAAATCGGGAGTGGCGGAGGCTCTCGAGAGCTATGCTGCTGCCGCTGCGCCGTCATCGCGCCATGTGTGTCATCCGGGATTGGTGGGCGTAATAAGTGCGAGCCCGTTGGCGTCGCACTCCTGCGAGACAGCATCGACATCGCCGAGCCAGGGCGCGGACTTGGGCTAGGGCTCGGCGGTGCATCGCTCGCGCTCGCACCGTCACTTTCGTCTTCACCGCCAACATCCAACGCAAACACAGCCGTTCCGTCCAACTTGCTCGAGTCGCCGTCCCGCCATGAGCCGGCCCAGGGTTCGGTAAAGTCCAGTGGTTCGGGCGGCTCTGTCGCGAATCGGAGCGTCTTCAAGTTGAAGTTGGCCCTCGATGGGCCAAGCGCGCTACCGCGCGGTGTGCGGCCCGCAGCGAGGACTTTCTTACGCGCGCTTAATCCGATACAGTCAACTAGCTGCCGCATCGCCTCGCGGTCGGATACCGGACGACGTCGCGGAGCAGTGCGCGTACGCCTGAGCGTGCTCGTGCACGGGATGATGCCGATGCCACCACGCATCGGTGTTACGAGCTCGCTGCTGCTGAGTGCGGCAGGTGCAGGCGTCTGAGGGGGTTGAGAGGGGTGGTGCGAGAGGGGTGGTGGTGATGATGATGATGATGATGATGCAGCTACTGGGGTAGTGGGGGTGATGGAGGGAACATCTGGAAATGCGTCGACCGCGGGACCCCATGAGAAGCCGACGAAGAAAGACTCCGCATCCTGGCGAAGAATGGATCGCGGTGTCGTGCGTAGAATAGAGAGCGCGGGAGAACTGCCATCATCAGACGGTTGAAAGAGAGCTGAAAAGTCGAATGGAGAGCTTGTTGATTGTTCTCGATGTGAATCGGCGAGGCGAGGCTCGCGTGTCCCCGAAATGTCTTCGTTGTAGGTGAATTGCGGGAGGTGGAGGTCGGAAGGATAACGCTCTGACCCTTGCATGAGGAATCGTAGACAGGTAAGTGAACGCTTTCATACCAGAGTGAAGAGTTTCCCATCTTGTACCGTCAAAGAACGGGTGCTGCATAACCTCCTTTGTTCCATGACGGCCAAGACGATCTTCAGCATCAGTGAGCAAACTGCAGGAAAAGGGATCATGCGGGTCCAAAGAAATACCAACTTATCCCAACGTACTGAATCAGTAAATCTCGGAGTTCAGTCGAGACGGACACATTCATATGAAACGTGAGACTTGTCTTAAAGTCAATAATTTTGAGATAGGTTGACCGAATGTCGCGCGCGAAGAAAGGGGCGACGCCGTAAGCCATCTCATATATCATGGCCCCAGTGCTCCACCAGTCTGTCTCGACGCCATATCCGCCTTCGCCCGTATTCATCTTCTCTTCGTCGGCCTCATCAGCAGACATCTCCATGGCAACGAGAGCCGATTCATGAGCCTGAAGAACTTCGGGCGAGATATAATCACACGTTCCGCAAGGAACGCGACAATATTCTGGGGGCACAAGGCGTGAGCCGGGAACGAGTGGTGCAGCAGAACCAAAGTCAATGAGCCGGACATGTGCGGTACGATCGAGCACAAAGTTGTGCGGTTTGACGTCGCTTTGTAACATATAAGCGTTATCACAAACGCCATGAAGGGTGAGGACATGCCGGTGTACAAAGCCCTGCGAATGGCACCATGCGATGGCGCTGATTACTTGCGGAAGCCACCATCGCAGGTCAACCTCTCGAATCCGTTCAAGAGGGGTCGACTCGAGAACGTCCCAAAGTGTGCCACCTTCTATGTAGTCCATGACGAGGTTGAGGTGTGTACTGGTTTGGAAAGCACATAGAAGATGCGGAGCCCAGACCGAATCGGTGCGAAGGGCACGGAGAAGGATGTCCCGCTCCAGTTGGGGGTTGCATTGCTGCAAGATAATCTGACCTCGTAAGGCTCAGCAAGGGAAGGAAAGGGAGACGCACGTCACGAGTCTTGAAGGCAAATCGTTTTTCGATCGACTTGCGGACGTAGACGCGCCCGTCGACACTGCAGCTGACGACGTCAATCTGGGATATGGTTTCATGAAAATTCGAGCATTATGGACGCACGCAGAGGTCAGCTTGAACCGCGACGTACGACTGAGAATTGACCGTATTCTAACGTCCCGATGACGGAGAGATCGTTATCTGTGAATCGCAGCTTGTCCACCTCAATAGTTTTGGCTACTCCGAGAACATGATCAGACAGCACGCACAAGAAAACTAGGACATACCCGTTTTAGCGATGACCGACTGGCCGTGAAGAATTCGGTCGAGGGCAAGACCATCTTTGTCCTCATCGCCAATGCTTTGAAGAAGGGAACCTAGTCTGGCCTTTCTCTTGAGCCAGGATGTGAACATTCATGAGTTATTGTAAGTTGTGGGAGTCAGCAGACAGAAAGGGTCGGAAACAACCGTCGTACAGTGAGTACAGCGCAGAAACAGCTCAACTTTACATATCATTTATATCGTACAACTCTCTACAGCGAAAACACTTCTGTGTGGAGTGCAATCCCACCCACTCGTCTCCCGTGCACAGGACTTAGTCTGGCCACCGCGTTGGCAGCCTCGCGAGTTAGGCTTTCCGGCCCACTCGCACATACACCCACACCACCCTGGCAAATCACCCCCTCAACATCCGCGCTGCGTTTGCTCTCATCCTCCACGTCGTCTTCTACCAGGGCAGGAGAGATCATACGTGCCAGTAACTGGTGGATATCAGGCCGCACAGTCGTGACGGTCGAATTCGGTATCGCCGGCAATGCAGGCGAGTCGCACAGACAGGTCACAAAGATAGAAATCCGGAGGTCAAGTGACGATTCTTCTGCCGCCGCACCCGCGATATCCATAAGCATAGGTGCAACCCACTGGATACAGTCTAGAAAATAGTATCACATGGTTAATGATGCTCATCCGGATTTGAGAAAAGGTAATAAAAGCTACTCGCCATAGGAACGGATGGCCCAGGCAAATTCGATTCGCCTCGTACGGTCACCATGCCCGCGCTGGTGCCGCACAATCCTTCCGACAAGACCATCCAGTAGCCCTAGTATGAACGTTACGCCGGCCCCTCCAGCGGCGAGGAACACATTCTCGTATTCTCCCAGATCCAAGCTACATCCACCAAACGGGCCGTCGATAGTCACATGCACGGGTACCCGCACGTTGTCTACTTTTTCGTCATTCTCAACAGCGATGCGTGCTTGCTCTGTAGACGCATAGTTGTGCAACGCCCGTGTCCAATCACCTGATACCCGTGCGCCAAGGACGATGGAGCGATCGGTCATACACGACACGGAGGGCGGCGCATTGGCAACGGTAAGAGGATGTGATTCGAAAACACGCCCCTCAAAGACAATGCGGAGCTGGACATGTTGGCCTGCTTCCCAGCCTCCATCGCAATCGTGTACGTGAATCTACGAACATGACGTCAACAAGAACTTATGGACTGAAGAAGCTGAGAGCAAATACGATAGTCATGTCTCTCATAGGTGTCAATGAGGCGTCCTTGATGCGGAAGCGGAAAAGTCGCATGAGCAAATCAAGGCCATAAAACGCCAATGCGGGATAGATCCATGGTCGCGCAAACGGAGTATGATAACATATTGTGATGAAGAAGGAAACATAGGTCAGTACGCTGACCACACCATGATCAGCGCACATTTCGAGATACTCGCACATAATGGCACGTACTGGATATAAAAGAAGATCTGGCGGAAGTAAAGCCGAACAGGTCGAAGTGAAGAAAGCACGATGATACCGAGAAGCGCGAAAGCGGCAATGCCAGAGGTTTCCTTTTGTTGGCCGAGGATAGGGAGATTGTACTGGAGATGATTCCGAATCCAGAGGGAAGCATGAATAAGTGCACAGAAAAATAGACCACGACCGGACCAGCGATGAATATAGTTGAGCTTCTCGTAACCATTTCCTGGTCCCAAAAGGAGAGAAAGTAACGAATTCTTCGTCGCAAAGAGAAACACGACTGGGAGCTGGGCAACTGCCAAGAACCCTGCATATACGGATGAGCTTTATACAACCCGAGTGAACACAGAGGACTTGCCAGCACGATTAGGGTTGTCGATGAGAGGTGCGTGAGTCACGGTGCAGACAATGACAACCAGAAAGTAAAGCACCACAACGGTAACTAGGAATGGTAAACGATTGGAACGACGGGGAAAAGCCTAGATTCCGACGACGTACTCTGTCCCACGTTAAGCCCGACACCAAGAGGTGACCACAGAAGAAAAGACGGGGATGGGATCAGGGTACCGAGTAGCTGGCGGTGCTCCTTGGCAAGAACCACCTTCTTCCGAGTAATTGTCGGCGCGGGTACATAACCCCGTTCATTGATGTCCTCCCGCACGCCAAAGAGGCCGGTGAATACCCGTCCAGCGCGGTAGGCTCGATATAGGATAGGGGAGGAAAGTACTAGTGCGAGACCCAAGCACCCAGCCCAAACTGCAGTGAATCGTCGTTGCCACTTGGGATCTTCGACATATGAGCTTTAGATAGAATGGTCATTTTCGTGGCCAGACTAAGTCACGGGAAGAACTGCATACGCACTCATAGATTTGAAACTGCGGTGGAACGACTATAGGCGAACCAAAGCCTGAGTTGGACATCGTCTTCAAGGGTTGACTATGATCGTAAGTATCTACACGGTACTGGTGCTCGCAGTCGACCCTCCTTCGGCATCCTCGGCCTTGCTTGCAACTCCGCCACGCTGCTATTGGTGCTCTACTATGTCACCGTCACACTGGCAGATCTCATATTCACCACTATCCCCAAAACTACCACCGTGACTTATAGTATGGAGTGCATGTTAGACAGTAGATTTGGCTATGGCCGACCAGCTCTTTGCCAGGTGTGAGTTGGCACAACCAAGGGCGCAATCTCGGTACAGTAGAGCATAGCGAATGTTCATTTCCTTTCCTGATTTCTATGACTATCCATTAGGGAACGAGCAAATGAAGGGTCCGTTAAAGAAACATCATGATGGAAATCGATTTTGGGGGGTACAGCATATACTGAATGATATTTGAGGAAGACTGAAGACAAGGATGAGTGCCAACCCAGATGGATAACTCATTACAAGGTGCGCTTGTACTGCCCTCCAAGGAAGCGCAGTAGCCGACGCTTGAAACCTCTTTTCGACCGATTATTATTTGAATTCGACGAACATGACGTGCATTGTGTTGGTAGTCCAATACTGTTTGGCACTACGACTTCCCGTGAAGGAACCGCGGCAGAGATGGATTCTGAAGGACGCTGGAGTAAACACGTGGATGAAGAAGGGTGGGGTGGAGAGTCTGGAGACAGGGCTAAAGACGGTTGAGGGAGAAATGACTGAGATGATGATGAGCAAAGTTAAGGCTCGTGTGAGGACTCGGATGATCGTAATAGACAAAGAGATGATGACGGAGCAGCAGCATCGAATTGAAGTTGAGCCATCAACCGACCTGACTAACAGGAGTTACGATGGGTGACTCGGATGCCATATTAGATGTGGGTATAACAAGCAGCGAATTGTAAGACATCGTTGTGGGGAATGTAATATGAGACTAGGTGTGTGTTGCGAGAGCTGCGTGCGTAGACTTCAAAGCGCAGTGAGCACGCTTTTATTCTCAATCCATGGACACATACAGTACAAAGACATCCGCGAACAAGACAGACAAATTGAGACTACCATGCATTGCATGCAGTGTGCCAACAAGGGCCGCCCTTTATACAATCATGGTGATGGCCATGGAAGCCCGAGGTCCTGGAAAGACGAATGGATGTTCGTCATAATCTTGGACACGAAAGACGGCTCACATTATAATAATGTGAACATAACAAGACAGTTGATATTGCAAATACAAGAGCCCGAGACGTCCACCACGGCCGTGGTTAAGACGTTAAGGGTGGACTATTCGGGACTGGCGAATGCGAACTTGATAATAATCGCTGAAGTCGCTCAATTACTACTGCTCAACCATTGCTTAGCCCAAGTCAGGTCCCAAACATTGTCCACGCGGTGCCCTATAGTTATAGCCAATCAAAATCAACGATGTAAGCAGCAGGGTTTGTCTTGCAAGTCGATGGTGCACAGTGGGATCAATTGCGATAACAATAATAGAAACACAAAATATCGAAGGTCGGCTATCTTCTCGAGGAGGATAAGTGGTTCCAAGTCAGGATGGCCACGAGAGAGAGTGCTTACAGCCAGGCTGATCATGCGGTGAGGATAAGGTAAAGAGGTCATAAATACAGTAAGTTGCGACATCGTAACATCAGGGGTCATCCTGTTCCAAGACAACGGATGCGTACTAGAAGGCATGTCAATTTATAGACCACGATAACGTTGACTTGGATGTCTGTTCAACGGGGAGCCAGAAGAATTTCTGAAGCACCCAAGACGCACGCATTCTAAATTTATTCCACACCAAGCCTGCCTTGTCTCCTTTATAACGTTAGTCGGGTCGATCGCAGCTGCTAATTGGGGTGAAGGAAAGAAGATGACTCGGAGAGAACGCTAGGAGTCCGGCTCGTTCACTCCATCCTGCATTTTCCTTCTTGTCATTTAGTACTACCCCGAAACCTCGGAAGAGCGAGTGGTTATAACCGTATTTTGTGGCAGTGTGTCACGGTTGTCTCATGCAGTCCTTGTTTGCAAACAAAGTAAGAATGAAGCGATTTCGCCGAGAGCATCCGTTGACAAGTCCATACCAGGAAAGTCGATCCCATGAACAGCGCATTTTCCTTCTTGTCATTTAGTACTAGTTACCGGGTAATAAGCGAGCTATGATACCCGAAACCTCGGGGAAGAGCGAGTGGTTATGACCGTATTTTGTGGCGGTGTGTCACGGCTGTCTCAGCTTGTTTGAAGTCAGAATGGAGCGATTTTCGGCGAAAAGCATCCGTTGACAAGTCCATACCAGGAAAGTCGATCCTACGAACAGCGCACCTACTCTTCTACTCCCATATTCTCTTGAGCCCTCACTAGGCCTCACTTCTGAGGATGTTGATCCATGACTCCCCTCGGGCAGCTCAGAAGACGTAGAGGACTGAAGCGCAAGCAGCGCCCTTTCCAGCACTTGTATCAATCACGGCGTCAGATAGCCATAACAGCATTGGTTCAAAGGCTATGTGATTCCGATCTAGGATCATGGCGTTCATTTCGGAGTATCTTCCCCGGTGCAAAGGCTACATTACAGTAACGGTACGGTATCGCTGTCACAGTGGGTTATGAATGTCCAGCGGATTTTGGGCTGTGTGGGGCCTGGCAAGTTATGGTATGGAAGCGCATATCTTTGCTCCGTCGTACTGTTGGGGCAGTACTTTGTGAAGCCTGAGTATTTGGACCTGATAGGTACAACAGTTATGGTCTGTCGTTCTGTTTTTCCACCTTTTTGTGTTTGTGATTCACCCCATCTGCTATCCCTTTTTGTGAAGCAGTACCGAATTGCCTCCACGTGAATTCTTGACTATCCCTGTTCTCACCCACTTTCCAAACGGGATGAACCAACGTCGTGCGTCCCTCGCATCCACTGTATGTGCGTTCAGAAAAAGGACTTGCTTTGTACCAATGAGCGCCTCGAGCCTTTGTTTGTAATATTGCCTGCGCAGAAGCAGAGCGGCCTTCACGTACCGTCCGACAGTCCCGAGTCGGATTATCCTCTCGCCCAGCCTGTCCGGATCTATCTCGCATTTCCAACTTCTGGTACACTGGAGGCGGTACTCTGGCAGACTGTTACTGCAGTATGTGGAGATTCACACGCACAGGTCAGCATGACGCTGTGCAAGTTGAATGGGTGCGAGGTTGGAATTACGCGTCATTCAAAAGTAAAGTGTTTACTGGACTCTGAGTCTCTCAGCTCATGTCGTCCTTTTGTGTAACCTATACATCTTTTTTCAGGATATAAATGATGAACTCTTCAAATTAGTGGTATGTGCATGTCTCTACGGTTGTCAAAATAGCATTGACCCAGGAAGGCTTTATTCGATGGCTCCCACATACCGTACTGCGTACACTGCACAGGCGGTTGAGGATGACCGCAAAATAGTACGAGTGCCTTCGCATGTGCTAATATGTTGCTGTTAGTCTGTTGCACAGCACCATCAAGGACATCGGATCCTGTTATTCCAAATGAAATGGCGATCGTAATTGCACCCGAGTACAACAAGGTTTCCGAGTCTAATGTGACTGGGTGAGGTCACTTCGTTCTGCTCTTTGGCTTGATCGTAAAGAGGGACAGGCACTTTTGTCGGCTACAAGAGCCAAGAGCTATCCCTTGACATGAAGTCCACAGATGGACGTATGGTGTAATTTGAAGGCACAACATCTAGACATTTTGATGCATGCACTCCCCTGCTGTGGTCGCAGTAGCAAATAGCCCGGCCATCCTGGATGATGAGATATCAGAGTTGTGGGCTTTGGCGGCTTATTAAGGGCAACATGGAAGGAAGTTGGCCTGCCTCTGTTTCATGTCCGCATCGCATTGAATCCCGCAGTCTCCGAGAAACAAGGTTTAATGGTACAGTAGAGCAATATCCATACCTATGGGCCTTGCATACTGTATGTAGGCCCAGGATTCTGGCGCAGATCTAATTAATGCGTCTGAATTTCCCTACTCAGGATTTTCTGACTCGATTATTGTCATAGATCTTTACAATACTCTCTACCGTGTCCCAACACCTGCCTGATTCCTCGAATGACTCGCAGATCTAGAGGCGGCGGCAAGCTGCATTCAATTGTGTCACGCTATATGCACAAAATCATATGCATGCTCATGGTCAACACGAATACTGTGTACGAGTATAAGATAACGTTGTAGCAACAGGTAAGCCATTTATGGTCGTGTGGAACTCAATACCGTGTCATGTCACGATCATATCGCCGGATCAGACATCATACCCCGCTGCCGATGTTTCCAGACCCATTGATGCAGCGCAGTATATGGTATTCGTGAATACAAGCATCTCTCTATCCGGCTTCAGATCAAGACCACTGTTGGGATGGTCGGTACAGTAGCGTAGCCTTACACAAACACAAACAACTGACATCGGGACGGACAACTAGTTTAGGATATTCATTACTAGCGGCTACTGAGGACGGGGCTAGTAAACGTTGTTCTGAACCAAGACAACTGCCTATTTAGTGTCGTAGCCAGTGCTCGCCTCCCCATATTGATGACATCTGCGTTGTAGTGGCAGAGTATCGTTTATCATCGTGGCGTTTTTCGCGTGCCATCGGACCGACTTCCGTTTCAGTAGTCACTTCTGAGTGTATTATTAGAGACGAGTGGAATTCGCTCCATGAAATGTAACATGTCACGTTTATCATGACCATCACAAATCGGTCATAATCGGGTCATAAGTTGGCCGTCATCCATGGAAACGACTCAGAAGATCGAGGTGAGGACGCCTGTGAGCTCTTCCCAGCCAGAGCCAGGAATAAACTAGACTTCCGACGAGGGCTAGCCATATCCTTGGAAAGGAGATGTCTGCTATCAGGCCTCTGCAGAATAGCCTGGACGATGTTATCGTTGTGTGGAGCGAATCCAGGAAAGTGGTCAGTTGTTCCGCATGTTTGGACTCGAGTTGCTGCACCTGACCGTTGCAGTAGTAGGATCAGAATCAGATGTCGTGCTGGTAGCACCAACGGTCAACGGTTTTGATGGGCGCTGTATGTCAATTGAATGCTCTCCAGGTGGGTTGGACGGTGAGTGTTGGTGCTGTGCTAAGTGTGGCGCTTAACGTGGGTTACACGTTGCCAACACATAGCGATGCAGGCTTGCCGACTTGGGTTCCACCACTGATTCGAGGTCGGTGGTGAAACTTGAGCTTGACCATCCAACCTGCCTCGGTTGACAGTATACGAAGGTCGAAAAGACACACCTTGGTGATGACGTTGATCGTTGTCTGGTTGTCTGGGGTGTCTGTGCAGATGGCTATCCCGTTAATTGATCCCGTTAATTGACACTTGAATTGACATCTCGGGTACCTTGCTCCGTTGACTGTGCTGAACGTACGCTGTCTCTCGCGTGTGAGCGCCAACGTGCAGGTATCCGAGTCCTCACGCGATCTATCCGAGTCCTCACGCGATCCTTGCCGTGACCCGCTCCTTGACTCGTCCAGCTCTGCTCAGTCTCTCTATCCACCAGGTAGTCGTTTATTGGTCCGCCTGTCATACAGGTGGACGTCCAGCCACGTGTTAAAAATTTCTTCCACCAAGATATCCGCGGCGTGAGTTGCAGTTGTACTGATTACAGCACAGTATATATAGAGTATCTTCTTTGGACGCTCTCAACGTTTCAATCAAAATCTTTCAACTGCAAAGGTCATCATGAACTCCCATCAACGCTTACGTTCGTCGTCCTCTCCCACTTCTACTGGGATGATGATGCCTGCGCCACGCCCTTCTTCACCCAACAATACAAGTACACCCGCAAGAGTCTCTCCTGACCATTCGTCCTCTCCACGCATGCCTTCACCGCTTAATCCAAACTCACAGTCTCCGTCTCCGTCTCCTCAACCGACTCCTACATCCAGTAATTCGCTTCTCCCCACTCCCCCGCCACCATCCGGTCCCACCCGATTACACTCTTTTGCAGGGCGCGATCCCTCCCCAGTGCGCGATGCACTGATACCAATATCACGTGCAATATCAGCGCCTAGCGCCGTTCCCCAAACCAGCGCCTTGCCAGTGGTTGTATCAAGCTCTCCACCGGCTCCTTCGATCGTCTTTGGGTCGCCCGGCTCTACTACATCATCGTTGTTTCGCGCCCGCTCCCCTTCTCACAAAAAATCCCTCGGAAGAGAGCCGGAAGAGAGCACCACCACCCCTGCGTCGACGTCGACGTGGTGGAGCCACAAGCTCCGCACTCCTCGTCCATGGGCTGAGCCCTCGAAGCGCAAGCGCACTGTGCCTTCCGAGCAAGGGGAAGCGTACGTTTACACGCGATCTGTACGTCATCTGTCCTGTTTTTATTCCGGTTTTCGCTTACACCGCCCATGCTCTGATAGCGGGCCATTGATGCCATCGCTGGCGTCCTCGGTACGGCAGCGGCCATTGGGCACGAAGTCCTCTTTGCTGGCATGGATCTCTTGCATTTTGTTCCGGTCCCTGGTCTGGAAATTGCAGCACAAACTTTATTGAGAATATGGGATGCAGTTGAGATAGTTGAGGTGAGTTCCAATCGAACATTGATCTAGTTTTGTGACACTGATGTTTGACCTCCACCTTGGTAGATGAATCGTCTCGCGTCTCTACGGTTGACTGAACGCTGTGCGGACATCTTGATAAGCGTTCGTGAGGAGATCATTGATGCAGGTCGCACCGTCGCCGAAGAACTTCATGCGCCCATCGCAAAACTCAACGAGTGTGTCCACACCCCAATTCCTTACATAACTTGTGTGACTGGTCTCTACAGGGCGTTTACGGAAGTTTTCTATTTCCTCACAAAGATGGGCCACCGCCCTTTCCTCAAGCGTTACCTGAAGCGTGATGAGATTTTGTTCAGCATCACGTCCTGTGACGCTGTACTCAATGATGCTCTTGGAATGTTTGGGGTGAGCCTTTTCTTCAACTCCAATTCGCTAGGTATCCGGGTTTTTAAGTCATTTCGTACTGGCAGCTCTCTATCCAAATCCGCACGCTCAAAATAATCCAAGCCAACGAATTACGTCGGCAAAGGGAAACGCAAGACCTACTCGATTCGCTTTCGCACCTCCCTGGCCTTCCACCGCCGCCTCTCCCCTTACCACTACCCACCAGCGCGCCCTCCACGCCTCCTACGGACCAGCATAGCGTCCGAAAGACCCTCCGTGCTCTGAAGGAAGCACAGGATGTGCAAGATCGGGCGCACGATTACGCAGACTTGAGGCAGCTCATGCGTATAGCCCTGACGACTAACGATGACATGGCTATGATCGAGGTGCTGCAGATCGCGCGCAGCGAGATGCCAGAGGCCATCAAAACTATGCAACGTGCCCTCGAGCGCGTCGTCGAAGATGGGAGGCTCGAAGCCGATGCGAGCGGCTTGACGCTGGCGTCGCCATCATCACAAGGGCATCTCAAGGGACCAGGTCTGCAGCTGTCACTAACCGATTCTGGGAGTGGTAGCAGTGGAGATACCCTCGACCGCGAGTTTATCGAAACTGGGATAGACGCACTCAGAAGGTTATCGACGGGAACGGATTTAGGATTGCCGAGCTGGACAATTACGCGGTACGAGGTCGACCTCGAAGCCAAAATCGGACTTGGGTTTTTCAGTGATGTATATCGCGGCACGTGGCGACAACATACCGTCGCTATCAAGGTACTTGCAGAGACGACGCCTCCCAAGATCTTCGTACATGAGGTTGAAATTTGGAAGAAGCTCTACCACCCGAACGTAATCGAGCTTCTTGGTGCGTCAAGTGCGACTGGGGATCCGCCGTGGTTCTTGGTGGGTACTTTGTTGCTTTGAAGTCTAAATCAAAGCTTGGGCTGATCTTGTGCCAACAGGTGAGCAAGTATTATGCCAGAGGCAGCCTCGTGAAATACTTGAAAGGCTTGAGCGATTTTGAATATACAAAAGTTGATACACTGAAGATGATTCATGAAATTTCGAAGGGCATGGCGTATCTTCACAAAGAGGGTGTATTGCATGGCGATCTCAAGGTATAGCAGCTTTCCGGATCGTAGGCTGATCGCACTACGACTAATGCAACACCAGGCGGCAAACATACTCGTTGACGACGATACACGCTGTATCTTATCCGATTTTGGTCAGAGCGAAATGAAGTCGGAGGTATACCGCATCAGTCGCACGCCTATCCCTCGTAAGTCCGACAGGTTGTCTAGTTCATTATATTGTTACTGATCTACTTCATCCATCCCAGATGGGACATTACGCTGGCAGGCACCTGAGCTCATGCAAGGCGCACAAGCGCTGACTCCCGAAATGGATGTTTATGCGTTTGCAATATGTTGCGTTGAGATCTTGACCAAGGGAGCACTACCGTGGCCACTTATGGATGACGATGCTGTGCGGCATTTTGTGCTGAGTGTGTAACTTTCAAAACCATACGATGTCGGTCTTACCGTTTTCATCCCCAGTTGAGAACATGAGGCCGCCGCTTCCGTCGTCAAGTTTCACTTCTGGCGCCTTGACAGATGTTATCCGCTCGAGCTGGGACTCTCTTCCTTCCCGTAGGTCGTCGTTTGAAAAGATTGCGCGCGATGTCAAGAAGATGCGCGCGGAGCGTCTGAACACCTTTCCTTCCGGTGATTCGCCAAAGCCGGCACCACTTCTTGACCTGTGGGGGGGACAAAATTCTTACCGTACCCATCACTCGCCGGACATCCTTCCGCAGTCTCTGCCAAGTGGGGAGTCGTCCGCGACGCCGCTAATGAATAATTCATATAACGTCGAGAGTGCCGGCCATCCAAGATCTACGCTTGGACTGGACATTGGCCCGGGGGTACCGGACTTGTCTACCACTGGACCCACGAGTTCGAGTTCGATATCATCGAGCACCCTGACGTCCAGCCCAAGCATAGTTAACCCGAGCGCCCTTGCATCAAGCTTTCTCGAGCCCGTGGATGAAACGGCTGCGAAGTACCAGGATGAGCGGCGGTACAGGATGCTCCTGCAGCACGATCATCACACGATCCGTGGGTCATGCATTCCATTTCTGGTATTATTGTGTTTTGGCTCACTGATTCTGCGCAGTGACGCTCCCACTTTGGCAGCCATCTCACGTCGAACTTGGTGCCGTGGGCTTTTTATCGAAACCTGAGGGACGTTTTGAGACGTTTTTCAATGCATTCAACCCTGGGGCAACATCCGGCGGAAAGGCGGACGAGTTACCAATGCTGTCCGGTTACGGCAAGGTGCTTCAGGGTAACCAACGACAGGACAAGCGTAATGCTGCACAACGTGGCTTTGATCGGGTCCAGGGGCTGTTTTCCTCTGGGTACGTAATGTTCATTCTGGCTTGATCCACGATCAACGACACTGATATTCTCATACCATAATGTGCGCGGCCCATCAGACAAGCTGTAAGTCGTACGCATTCTTTCCAGCTGCGCGCGGGCCATAAGGTGGCATATATATATGCCGAGTCGACGATCTTTCGCTATATTACGAACTTGGACGTTCCGAAGAAATGGTTTCAGTCCAACATCGACCATATATTGAAGATCTATGGCAAGGAGCAGCGTCTGACGCGGGAGGACATATTTCTGGGTATGTTGTTATACATGCGTTTGTCCTAGTCATTTATTGCTCATTGTGATGGTCGCTATAACAGTAATCGGGGCGCTGGATGCACCCGACTACGCGTCTTTCGTTAGTCACAGCCACCCCGACGGACAGGTATGTCCATACTGGGACAATTGACTTGCGTGTATCTGCTAACCCGTTTCCTATCCCGTACTTCGCACTGGTCGGCTGATAGGTCAATTTCAATGTGTTCTCACCTGCGCGGGTCGGACGTGCGTGGGGCGAGTTTACGCTCACGTCCGCGGAGCAGGGCTTGGAGCCTTCGAGTAAGACGGGCCAGCAAGACTTGATGTTGGACGCCCTGACGGCGAATAACGTTTCGATCGTCAGGGACTCCTCTGAGCCGTGGGACTCAGTACTCCTCGCCCGATTGCGTTTCAAACCTGACTTACCAGAGCCTACTTCGCTGTGAAGACATTTGCACATATTAGCAGTAATTGTCATATAGCAACGCCGTGATATAGACTCGGACTCGAACTCGGACACACATAACATCCATGACAATGTGTACTATTTATTAATAATGTCATTTTGATGAATCTACAGTGTATCTATCACCTGCGACGATGTAGTTGGAAATAAGCAATTACTTGGATGACATCACCTCGGTGTGCACCGTAAGGGGATGGGCCGATCATGATAAAATGTGTCAAGATGCAATCCCGGTATCAAGGTTTGTGTCAACTCATCATCGCCTATGATGGTTTCCCATGAGGCAGAGCTCCACGAAGCAGAGATCCATCTATTTCTATTTTATTTAGAGTTCAAAATCTTCGTGGCGAGAGGCTTGTACAGGTAGGTGGGGTGTTGATATCAGCACAATATCAAGAAGGTCCGCCGGCGCTCGAGTCCGACGGTCCGTGCGACCAAACTTTCTTACTTTCAACCGCGGGTATCCCGATATATTCTCTTTATCATTTTGTCTGTCCCACCATTGGGCCGCGCCGCTCCGCTGTATTCCCGATCCCGAGGAGCAAAAACCGTTAGTTGCTTGCGGAACTGCCACCGAGAGGAGAGGAGGTTATACGTTACCACTAACTACTCCGGCGAGCGCGACTCGGATGAAATGACTCGGAAGCCAAGCCAAGCAACTCTGCCCCATTCTCACTCTCCATTTTCTCATTTCCCCCCCTCGATGCCTGACCGCCTTTTACATACATACTTTTTTTACGGGCCGTAAATCTCGCAGATGTCATGAAATGCAAGGACGGATCCTGTGTGCGACGCTCGTGCTTTTTTGTTGATATCGGGCGCCAAAGAATCAACGATCTACCCCCTCAGGGCTTTCTCCCCATTGAGACTCTTTGCGATGCGCCTGGATAGGTAAGTATTATTTTTCCTGTATCGCCCGCACGCTAAAGCATTGTATGGCAATGCAAAGTAAACAATTCGTGCCTAAATATCTTGCGGATCTTAGCAGGGCTTGTTTGGCTTTTGCCACCTGGCCCATCTTTGTGTGTTCCGTGGTATGCCACTTAAAGCATCTCTCCCCTTCAACGATCGATCTTAAAAGTCGATGGGCCGATGGACAGTCAGTATATATACACTGGCGCTCGCATCCCCTCCCCCCCACACACGCACCCGACCGTACTAGACTCCCCTCGACCTTCTATCTTATACCATGGCCTATCATCAACCACAGGCTTCCCACCCTCGATCGCACCTCGATTTTACTACCCACCCCTCCCTTCGTATGTTTGTCTATTAGACTCCCGGACATCCCTATTTTACCCTTCTGCTTGCAGATATCCGTGATGCGCGAGATGCCCATATCATCCTTGAGGCTGTTCGTCTCAACGTTCTCCCATTGATCACCATACGGTTGTCCTCTACCGAGCGAGAGCAGCTCTGTTCCGGGAACGTTTTTGTCTGGGAAGAAGCCGAGTTCAAGGGGGGCTTGGAGCGGTGGACCGATGGGCGACGATGGAAAGTCACGCTCGCTCTTCGCGGCGGCAGTGCAGTGGGGCTGAGCCTTTCTATCTAATTCTAGGTCTCAAAGCAGGATGCGTGGAGATTATCTATTTTACGAGGAGAAGCTCGAGGCGACCCAAGAAGAACGCGACCTTAAGGCTGCGAGGCGGTGTGTGACTCCTGTTGGTTCGTTATCTGATCCTCTTTTTTGACGATGCAACTATGTAGAGCACGGCGCGCCCTCGACCCACTCTCTGTCCCCCCTCTTACCAATCGGCGCCAAGATCGGCCATCGAAGCCAAATGGCCTTACGAAACAAACGTTCTCGACGCAGGTGTACCTGCCAGGGGCTCATGCACCTCGTAAATGGCACATCGTGGCCTATTTCTCGGTATGGATGATATATTTGATTATTGATGAAGATGTCTCCGCTCACATCCTGCTATTTGCTGTTTTGTTTTCTAATATCGCCAGGGTAATGATTACACGCGACTGCAAACGATCGACGATATTGAACAATTGCGTAATATTCGTGTCCCCCATGGGATCTATGTTTCCAGCAAGGGCTCTTACAAGCGAGCGGATACCTTTCCCTGCGAGCCCGATGACGATGAGAGCATTTACTCCACTGGCG
The DNA here is from genome assembly GCA_003316425.1 of Russula lepida. Taxonomy (NCBI): domain Eukaryota; kingdom Fungi; phylum Basidiomycota; class Agaricomycetes; order Russulales; family Russulaceae; genus Russula; species Russula lepida. The sequence goes on from QFEZ01005591.1 coordinate 52,510, forward strand.
GTGGCCGATCACCGGTCCCTGGCCGACCCGGATCATCCTCGTCCAACATGACGTTGGCTCCAGCTGCAGCCCAGGCGTACATGAGGAGTCCCCAACCCACCATTAACACCGCCCGCCCTCAATCACCACTTTCTTCCGGGAACCTTCCGCGTCTATCTTCTGTTGTTGGCCATGCTCCCTCTCTTCCTGTGGGACATCCCTCGTCGTCATCGCCAAGTTCGCGACCTTACGCCCCCCGATCGGCCGAGGACAGTCGCGTGCTGAACGCATTTCGCATCGCGCTCTAAATTTGTGTGCGGGCCGGATCCGTGGCTCAAATTCCAAAAATAAAGAATGGGAAGATGTGCGATGAGGTGGTGATGATGGTCACGATGATGGCAGGAAATGCGAAGACCGGCCGATGCGTCATGCACGGTTGGAGCTATAATGAGACTTTAGCGCTGGTTAGTTGTCATTGCATTGTAGAGTTTTTCCCTCTCTCTCTGTTTAGATCCTTGTCATACTACGTGGCAATAGCCCACTCGCTAGTCGAGGGGGCAAAATTAATAATACTAATACATTTTTTCATGCGGTGAATCGCCGCATGTACTTTCGTCGAAAACTAGACCAGAGGAGTGCGACCAAGTTTGAAGCGACATAACTAGCCAATCATAAGAGAACAAATTTTGTGCCCTAAATCGGGGTTCGTACAGTATTTTGCGTTGGTGTTGGCGCCAATGAGCACCTCGGAGGTTTCTGTTATTTTGGCTCTAACATGTGGATGCGTTGCCTCCACAACTCGGATCGGGCGTGTGCAATGAAGCATTGGCTATAGTAGCACCAATAGGAACAGGAAGGCTACTCGGATATCTCAGGTTACGTTACCTAACTGCGACGTCCCCGAGGATCTGGCTTGCCACCTCGACTTCGGAGGCGCAGAATTGAGCAAGGCCAGGTCAGGCACTAGCAACACGGCCCTGGCATCCGTCGGCGGTGGCGCTTGGCTGGAGGACTGATGACATGGCAACTGCGGGGAAATCTCGCTGCTTTGTCGGACCTCGCAGCCAGTAGCGGGTAGACATAGACAATTGACAATTAGGAGCCGGGTCTAGAAATAGGAAGAAGTGTCTGTGTCAAGACAGAAGCACGCTTCGCGTCATGATGAGACCTGTCACAGTGGACAATAAGAAAAATGGAAGAGTTAGAAAGGAGGAGAGGGTGTTCCTGCTGGGCTGGCCAGGCCAGGGGCCAGGGAGGTGCCTGAAAGGGGACAGAGAATATCCCGGATCTCAAGGTGCAATCGACGAGTCGCCGCAGGAGTGGTTTGACGTTCTAAATCCAGCCGAAGATTCAACTAGCAGATGATCGCACCCGCTGGCATCGAAAAAAACAAGCTACTGAGGGTGAGCGCGTGAGCAGTTGGCTAGGAGACCGCTGGTAAATAAAGCTTATATTGTTCATATTGTGCTCATTGACGCCTTCAGGCCCAAGGAAATAAGCTTCCGATTACTACCACTATACACTGTGATATTTGCGAGATAACCCGCGGTCTTCAATGTTAGCGATGCTGATGACGATTGACGACGATAATATCGAGTCGAATAAAAGCACGAGATGAAGTTTATTAATAAAGCGCGACTCGGACGCGGACTTGGGAATTCAAACAGCCAAACTTGTGTCATATGTTCGAAATTATTGACCACTTCTGCCAGGGACTACAGTTGAGATAAGCGATAATAAGACTCAGAGCAGCTGGCCCGTGCCTACTGTATGATCCATTAACGACCACTTCGTTCCGCGGTCGGCGGGCAGGTCCCAGGGCCGGCGCGTTTAAGCACTGAGCCAGATACGCCTATGGGGGAACAAAAATTTAAATTTACTGAAAAACAAATGAATGAAACAGTCGCAGTTTTTGTGAGTGTGGCACATATCGTGGTGGCAAAATAGATGATTTCCCTCTTCGTCGACACTCAGAGACGCAATTGGATGGACGAGTGTCGGGTCGAATCGTAAGTAGATGCAAAGGTATTGGACGATACTTGAGCGAATCCGAGGAACAAGGAGATACAAGAGAACTACTCCCGGCACTATGACATCCGCCGGACAACCAATGAGACGAAACCAAATTATGGTGAAATCCAAGGATCAGAGCCCCGAGGAAATGTTGCATAGTGATTGATGCCCGGTGTCACCGGCTGGGCTACTTGCTGTTTTACGTTCCCAGAGAGTGGATTAATAGACTAGTAACAAGCATCAAGTTTTCGAGTATAACTCAGAGGCGATCGACTCGGAGCACATCATATGGCACGGCCGTCCGATAGTCGGTTTTCGGACGGAGAATAGCTAGACCACCATGTGCCTTATTCTGAGTATGGAACTCTCCTCCGTTGCGCACTAGATTCCGGAGAAAGATTCTCGACATTTGATGAAAAACATGCTACGTCGACAAGGTTGCTATTTCATATTTTCACTAGGGCAGGCCCCTGGGCCGCGCTCGCCTGTAGCCACGGCTGTGAGCAAACGAACGTGGCGAAATTATCTCACACAACCTACAGGAAGCTTTTACCAACTTGAAACCGTATTACATGTACGTGCGACTCACCCAAGTTGACTTTATTGACTTGACAGCTCCGAAAATGCATAGGTCGACATCAATAGCCCGAGACAGACGTGAGTCTCAGCTGAGCGGGCGCACAAGTTTAGGATTTCTTATTTTGGCCTTGTTTGGCCTACACGCGCCCGGGGCCAGAATTTGCCACGAGGAGGCGGAAGAAAGGTACAGCCTCGATCTCGTGGCGTCCAGTTGGGATTGGGAATGGTCGTTTCCTAATATGATAAACATCTCGATTGATAGATGGCAACGGATGGGTTAGGCAAAGATCAGATCTACTTATCAGTGGCATGGTGATGGATGTCATATCTTTGCTCCTTATTTACGAGGCATTACTTGCCCTGCGTGCAGTTTTACAGAGTCCAACCAGTTGTGCCCTTCCCCCAGAATCGGCCCTCCGCCCTAACATGCCTTAAGGTGTAGGTCTGGTCCTTCAAACTCGGCTGCGTAGAAATCTTTGGAGAACATCCGCACTACATGCGCATGGTGCATGGTGCAGTAGATAAAAAATCTGTGCTAGAGTGGCTGACAGGAGGCGGCCTCGTTGTATCCTCTCCCTGAAAATCGTGTGATGGGTTTGGAATGACGTCTACCACTAACCCATTCGGGGGACGAATGTTCCCAAGTCAACATTACCTCCAAATGTTTATAACTCTGCTAGCGGCAAACTCAGACGGACACTGGACCTCTCTCCTCCAAGGAATCCCAGACCATCACCATCTGCTCCGTCACTGATTAAACTTTCGATTAAATCTTCTCCGAATGCTCTCCATGACTGTTCTCCCTGTCATTCGCATCGGACTCTACTGTACCTTAGTAAGGACAACCTCGATTGGTGCTTTATCTCAATCGTGAGCGGGTCTCTGACGAGCGCATACTTTCATCCAGTGGGTCATTTCCCTGGTCCTCCTAGGCCTCTCAGCCGCACGGATACATTATACGGAGAATCTCTCTCCTAACGATCCACTTAACGGAGGACAAGACTTCTATGACCCCGTCGTCGCCGAGCTTCTTGCGACGAGCATCATCGTCACGCTTTGGTCAATGTTTGCGTAAGTCCCTATCCTTCAACTCCCCTACGGTACTGCGGTACTGTATGTCGCGACGTGCGGGATGTAGGGCTAATAATCGTCTGTTCTTCTTCCTTCAGCGTTCACGCGATCTACATGCGGTGCGACCGCTTAGTCATCCACACGTTCGCGGTAGAGTGTATCGCTCTTTCCATGTTTTGGATGATGTGGTTCATTGGTACCGCCATCGCGACCGTGAGCAGTATCCTCCATCTTTTTGAGAGAATCATACCCTGACAATGAGCGTGCACAGACTCCTTGGGGCAACTTGGGCTGGTGCCATCAGTATTCGCCATGTCGTGTCCTCACCGCCCTCGTGGCGTTCGCGTGGATCGGATGGGTCATTCTGCTTTCACTGCTTGGCCTCGCACTCGTTCATACGTTCGTCAATCGAGCATGGACAGACCCGATGCATGGGTATCTCTATCCCCGTGATAGTTTTGTGCCTGCACAAGCGCCGGAGTACCGCGAGAGCCGTATTTGAAACCTACCTTATATTATATCCTGTATATCACCGAGTTCTACTGTAAGAACGATTGTATTTACATACCATGCGGTGGGCTGTAGACATCACAACCCCCTCGCCACACAAAGTTCGGTCGCCGTGCAACGGTCACCCTAGGTACAGGTCATGAGAAGCTACGGCTGCTTGGTGGTGATTAGGCTGAGCTGTTGTCGGGTGACGGTAGCGTTCGCATCTGCTTTCTGTCCTATTTATGTGGTGTAGAAACAGACAGAGTCACAAGAAGGAAGGTTAAAGGTTGGAGGAGACGATCCGGTTTAAAGCCGACAACAAGGCGGCGGCCACGCCACGTTTATGCTTATTTACACCAACTACTTTATCTCTAACCATCATGATCACTATGAATCTCCTTGCAGGACAAGCTCTCCTCCTCTCATCACTGATTGTGGGTTCCCTCGCTGACAATAATGGCATGAATATGAACATGGACCAAGGGATGTCGATGGATATGGGCAACATGATCATGTATCTCCACTTCACAATTGGTGACAATCTGTGGTTTCTCGGCTGGGCACCGAGGAACGCGGGAGCGATGGCTGGGGCTTGCATCGGGCTTTTCATGCTCGCGATTGCTGAGCGGTGGTTCGCAGCGATGCGGAGTGTCATGGAGGAACACTGGAGCACGCGGTCCGTTTGTTTCTCCATGTATATACTCCCCTTTCCCCTTCAGTGTTTTGCTCATGCATTCGATTATGCAGTGCTCAGATCGTGCTCTCTAATAAGCTCAATAATACCTCCGCCATGGCAGCGTCGACGTCCCCGAAGGAGTGCTGCAATCCGTCGTCCTCGGATACTGCACAGTCTCTGCTTGGCTCGCTGTGGTATCACGCTCCTCCGTTTATTCTCAGTCATGACATATCTCGTGGTATTTTGCAAATGATCATCGCCAGCATCAATTTTCTTCTGATGCTCGCTGTTATGTGAGTTTCGATTCGCGTCGAATTCTTTATAACGATTGACCGATCAACGACCGTTCCCCTCTCTTCTTGACTTTGTCAGGACGTTCCAGGTCGGTTTTATCTTGGCAATTGTCGCAGGACTCGGGATTGGAGAGGCCCTTTTTGGAAGATACAGTCTACAAATTGGCGATCTACTTTAAATTGAGGGAAGAAGGGGCGTTGGGGCTAGTGACGCCGCCTACCGTGAAGCAATCCCCATCCATTCCTTCCCCTGGTGCATCAGGCGTACCGTGCATTTCCCAGTCGAGATATCTGAACAAGATTCCGCTCGGCAGTAGTCCACTTCATAAGACACTGTATGATTATGACTGTCTATAGTAGAGGAATCGCCTTTTGCATTAACGAATGTCCAATACTTTCAGTGACGAGCTCGGAGGTGACTTGTATGTATGCTGTGGTATTAATTTAGCGGTAAAAGTGCAAGTACGGTAATCACTGCACTGGCGCGTCAACGTGTCTTTCAAGTCAATCTGATAAAAAAAAAAATTTCGTTTCGGCATCTCCCAGGCTTACCCCCTGCTTACCACCACATCCCATCCTTTCCCCACCACTCTCTCCCACCGAATCAAGTCCATTCCTGCAATTGCTTCTGACCGGGGTCAAGTCGCTTACGTTAGCTCTTTGAGACCGCATCGGGGCATGAAAAGGCAGATGATAGGGCATAGCACTCACCATGATCGTGACGACAGAGTCACAATCCTGGAGCTACTTTATGCAGCTTTAGGATTACGACTCTATCGTCGGGTCCATTATTGTCGTTCTTCGCGAACAAAAACAGGCTTTCAGTACATTCTGGGAAAAAGGACGAAGTCGTGAAGCCCGTTGAATATACAATTTTGTATAGACCTTCTGTGGCTGCCGATTATGATCAGGATATCTACATAGTACGTCCATGGGCGCTGGTTGGGTGCCCAAATTCTCTGACCATCATTTTATAGTATTTACAGCCTGTGACGCCGATACAGACAGGCCCTCGTTGTTCTTCCCTCCATTTGTGTCTTTCGTTTGTCCCTTCGTGCGCATCTTTGTAACAAACGTGTATCAGGTTGTCAAGGTCTTTAGTATTGATGACTACCATGTCGATGCACTAGTCAAAGTGCAGGAGTCGATTGACCACTTCTTGAATCGTCACGATGAGTGAAACGGTTGTAAAGTACTCAGTGGAGCTATTCTCTACGCTCGCATTGGTGACCAAGCAGATCAGGCAATGAATAAGTAGTAAGTCCGTCTTTAGCAGGTCTATTTTATTACCAGACTTAATGAAATGTAGAAAGACATGTTATAATTAGGAAGAATTTCGTGAGGATTGGCGCCCGGAAAACCCCGTAGACGCACTTCTATCTACGTGCCCCCCTTTCTGCTTGCCATTGTCGATAGTGGATATCCCTACGGAAACGTTATACAGTTTTCTCACGCTTCGGTCAAGGAATTTCTGACCTCCGCCCGCCTTTCTGAAGCAATCGACATTATTCTTCGCTATTATCATGTTTCTATGACTTTCCTCTCGCGAAATACACAATGTAGCGGTGGACTTTCCATGTCCGATTCGAGGGCGTATCGCGAAGAATGGAGGATGAATTGAAACGACTCTTCGACCCAAGCAGCCCGCATCTTGCGGGTCAGTGTCTGGATAGATGACCCAGATATTTGGCCATGGAGACAAAACCCACGAACTGAAAGGCCATTATCCACCCTGCAGAATTCCCTTACGTTGTGCCGCTCTTAGACTCTCTGGGGTTTTAACTACATGGTAGGGTTCCTCGTCATTGAACACTCATAGGAATGTGCACCCTCGAGGGTCCACCGTGACCGGTTTTACCGACAACGCGACACCATTACATCCGGGATCGAAAAATAGTTGCTCGTAGCGGCCTATACTGTACGTATCGAGCACGGGGCGGATGTGACGGCACAGAACAAGGATGCAAAGCCTCCATGTTTCAACCGAAATATGCAGGACTAACCTGTATGCTTCTCAAGTATGGCGGAGATGTCAATACCCAGAACAAGGATGGATTGGCTCCACTTCATCTGACACAGCAAGGCGGGCGTGTGGAAGTTGAACGCAATCTTTTACAGCATGGCCCACGACGACATGAATTGAATTGCATTCTGTGGAGTTTAAACATGGCTTTTTTGTAGTTACTGTCAAACCATCGACCTGGGGGAAAAAATTGTCGGGTGGTATTTGCCATTGGATTTACTCTCTAGTTTGATATCTTACAGTAATACCTCACATAGTGGATGACAAACTGAAACCGACTGTCAATCAATATACATTAGTTGGTCTCAACTCGTGCTGGGTTAGAGATGAGCCGTAGCTGACTCGGAGCCACCATTGACTCACACCCCCAGATCTTCAAAATGAATCGCTCCGTCAAAACGTTGTGTCACCCTTTCATAAGGCTGGAGTCTCGATAGCCCTTTCGAGTAGGCCAGCATAAATGTGATACGGTGCGAAGTACTCTCCCGTAAAGATAGTGTATTTGAACAAGAAATGGTCGCGTTGAAAAGACAATGTCACAGCGAATGCTAGTGAGTTTGCATCAAACATGGTATGCTTGAATGCAGTTGGAAGAGAATGGTGTCTAAAAACCATGCGGTGTATGCCCAGTCTCATGCTAAATTGAATCGGAGAGAACCGTCGCGCATGAATCCCTGACACCTGATGCTAATAGATGCATGGTTCTATCCAAGTCATCCAAGTCGGAATTAAGGCATCTACAGGTGAATTGAGACTTAATAGGGCGCTGGACTATAACAAAGCGAGTCAACCGTACGCCCATCGGCATGAGAACCACAGAGAACCAGGTAATTGACTTGTCGAGGTACTCGGCCTTCTCGGTACTATCGAATTCCACGTAGAGTAAGTTGCCACGAGTAGGAATTTTGACAAGTCAGTGCGGCTATCGGTCTTCTGTCGTAAGTACTTGATAGGCTCTTCACAGTCTACGAAGGTCATATTGTCCTGCAGAGAATGCTTGGTGTGACTCGGAGAGCAGTATACGATCTCGATGCTCGGTACTTCAAGAAGCTGTGGGTAAAAGGTCTCGGAGATGGTCGAGTTTCACTTCCAACGGCAGGTAAAAATCTGGAATGCGCTACCTAGTGCACCTTGCTAAGCACCGGAGTGTTTGGATACCCTCGCCTTGTGGATACCCGTTCAAGAGCTCAGCCTCTTAGCTATAAAGGAGGATTAGTCGAGGAAGGAACGGCAGAGGGATACGAGATACTGCCCTCACGTAATCTTCCGGGTTGGGTTCGAACGAACAATCGACAGGGCGTCTTCAAGCGTTGTGATCAGTGCTACAGTATAATTTGGGAACAAAATGAGCACGAAGAGTCTCTAGGAGAAGAAATTGTGAGATGGTCCAAGCATAAATTCGCCTCCTCAGAGCTATTATTGACATGACACACAAGGAAGCGAGCGGAAGGAAGGTTGGCCGGATCAAGGAAGACTTGGTGTAAACTAGGCTAATAAGTCTTCAGAGCTTCCTTGGGGCATGTGGCATCCAATCACTTGATCTAAAGTACGTCTCTGCCTGTTACGAGAATAGCCGTCGAGTATGGCCTAGATCCTGTAATAACTTTGCTAGTAGATCTCTCTCTTCACCTCGCGGCCAACATCTCTCTCGACAAGGGAGGGGAGGTTGTAATTGCAAAATGAGGGACAGTAAGGGCTTCGAATAGGGCAGTCGTAGAGTTTACGAGAGCATGTGATAGTAAAAGTCAAGGCCTCCAAACGATGAAGGAGGTCGACAAGGAAGTCGAAGAGCGGCAGTTCTCTCCAGCCCCGGGCCGGGGTCCTTTTCACGTGACAGGCTGCAAAATGAAGGGATAAAGGGTTGACGCTGTGTAGACAGCATATGGCTCAGATGGAACCCGGAAAGATCTAGTTGACTGGTTGATCACGACAAGGTTTGGGCGTTTCAAGCGCGAGATTCTCACAATAGAACGAGGTCCCGGGCCTTGGCAGATAAAAAACAAAAACAAAAAGGCCGTAGATTGTCATGTTGCATGACTACATAAATGGGGAAATTAAGGGCTAAGAATACAATGTTATAATACGCCCCAAATAGATAATCAGCGAAGAAAACAAAACATCGTCCAGGAGTGTTACCGTTGTTGCGACTTGTGTGCGGACCAGCCGGCGACACCTCCAGCGCTAGCATGGCCAGGATCTAGCTCGAAACCGAATAGCTTCTTCTTTGGTGGCGGGTCCATCATTGTTCCTTCCGGAGTCCGTATGTGATTATGAGCATGATGAGAGTGAGAGCGGGGAGATGCGGACGAATGCCAAGGCTCGTCCTCATCCCCAGCAAGTTCATCTACCTCGTCTTCTTCGCCCTCATGCGCCAATTCAACGATAGGGCCGTCCCGCTTCGCGAGTGTCGCCCACCGCTGTGACGGATGCGGTGGTAGCGGGGGCTGCCGATACGCGGTCGCCGGTGGCATCGATTCACTGTCGGACTCGTACATCGCCATGGGGGACGAGGGCGGTAGAGAATCTTCTCTGACTTGGTGGTGGGAAGAGAGAGGTCGATTGAGCGGACGCCAAGACGAATTGATGGTGGGTGAAGAGACGACGCGCGCTTGAGACGGAGGGACGCCGCGGCGAGAATGGGGCGATGATTCTCGGCGCTTGCGGCCGTTCAAGTTCATGGCTGCGTCCTTGGTGGATGGGGATGGGGATGAGGCGGCAACGGCGGTGGGGACTGGGTGAGCGGAGCGCAAAGAAGATGAGCGTCTGCGCCCCCAGGGACTAGGACCACCTGTCTGGGGAGCGAAACCAGATGCGGGAGCAGAAGTGGAAGTGGTAGAGGACGCGACTTGGGCAGATGCAAATGCGGCAGCGAGCTCATTTGGATCTGAAACGTCCGATATTGAAGGTGCGCGTGAGCGCGATGAAACGCTACCACCGCCACTGCCACCGCCGCCGCCATGTTCCTGTCCGGAGGTGGAGGGGTCACCTCCGCCGTTTCCGCCGCTGGCGTCTCCGGAGGGATTGCCCGCTTCATCGATGCTGTCGACGCTGATGCTTTTGCGGCGACCGCGCTGTCGCTCGCGTTCGATGCCCTGCCACATTTCCTCGGTGACGCCGAAGCGCTCACGGCATCTTCGTTCGTGGCGGGCGCGCGAGTCCGGACGGGTTAGCGGTTTGTGGCAAATGGCACACGGGGAGGGCTGACCGCCATGTCTAGCGGTCTTGTTAAGATGTCGGGAAAGGTCGCGGGGGGTACCGAATTGAAGGTTGCACTCGGCACACCTGTACTTGGCGTCATTCTCTGTGTCCTGCACGACCATCACGCGTAATGATACGGGACACGTGCGGAGAGTAAAGTGAAGAGGAGGATCGGGATCGTTGTTGTTGTTAGTGGGAAAGGGAAGGGATCGGTGTTATTGTGGTTGTTGTTGTATTTGAATGGGACGGGGTATGGCGTGGGCGTGAAAAATGGAGGATAGCGGCATGTGAGGGAAAGGAAGCTTATAAGGAGGACAAGGACAAGGGATGCGCGCCACAGGCCAAGAGGGACAGACAGAGAGGGACTGCGAGTTTGTGGCCCCGAGGGGGGGGTGTCCACACGGACGATTTCGATTTCGATTTCGCCATTCGCCTGTCTGGCTTGGCCTGGGTTGGTTCGATCCGTGCCTGCCGTGAGCCCCCCGTTTGTGATGAAGAGTGTAGCCGGATCATGCGGCGTACTCGATGTACACTGCCTCTTGTACTACTCACCTTCTTATCGGATCTGCCCTTCGCCGTACACGGTCTGGACCACTTCGGTCTCTTTCTCTTTCTTCTTGTTCTCATTTTCTCCGGTGTGGCGCATGCTTCAGCGCCCGTCCAATTTGCGAGTCTCTTTTTTTGTTTTCGCGGCTGAGGACGAGGGAGAGATGAGATGAGATGAGATGAGATGAGCAACGTTTACCTTGTGGCGTGGCCCTGCTTGGGAGAGACAAAAACGGTTTGTAAACATGGTCTGTCTGTCTGTTGTCCTGCTTGAGCTCGCTACTGAGCAACAAGATGAAATTTAACGTGAGTTTGTGAGTGCCTTGGCGCCAACTGGAATGTGTCTGATTCCGCTATCATCGCGTACCGCATCGTGTTGAACATTAGAGCACCCTAGAATTACCGCCCCCTCCCCTCGTCCTCGATAGACGTACAAAGCATCTCTTTAGCGCCCTCTCCACGCGGTTACCCTGCCCCCATCAACGGCCACCCTCTCGGTCCCGGTCCATCCCCCCTTTCATTTGACTTTTGGGTTTTCAGCATCTCAGCCGTTTCTTGCTCCCAATGTGCGTTCTCCTCCCAATGTCCACGTTGTTCATCACCCCCAGCTAACTCAAGCCTTCCCTTTCCCTTACCAAGATCAATGCCTTCACCGGTACGGTCCATCCCACCCCTGATACCCATCACCAAACCGGCCATCGATGACCTCTTCGCCACACTCATTTCTCCAACAACGCCACCACCCTCGCCCCGTCCGTTTGGATCTTCATCCATATTCGCTCACACATCCAAGCCTCGCCCACCTCTTGGCTCGATCAACTCTGCCAGCTCAACTGATTCCGACTTTGGCGCCTTCGTAAGCGTACCCGCGTCCGAAGACCCACTTGCCCAACCATCATCAGGCGAACCAACTCCCTCAAGGTTACCCGGCGGCCGTCGTTTAGCTCCCAGTGCCGAATTCTTCGCAGAGGCACGAGCGGCAACCGCACGAAACCAACAGGGATTGCTCACCGAACTTCTCGAACACGAAGACGATCCCATGTACTGGCACGAACACGCTCCATCACCGTTGCCATCATCATCATCACCACCGTCACTGTCACCTATACCATCCGCATCTGCATCTGCCGTTCCCTCGGGTACCACCACTCCGCAGCCTCCGCAGCCACAGCCGACCCCAGACATGGCAGTACGTACCCTCGGCACGCTAGTCGAGCCGGTAAAGTTGGTTGTCGAGAGCAACGTAGTCAACCCGTTACTCGAAGCTCTCGATGAAGCGACCTCTGAAAATACATTTGCTTCGCCTCTTCCTCATCCTCGAGCCGAGCCCATCGCCATTCCCCCGAGGCGACGCGAGAACACCGTCTCACGGTCCCCGGTTACTCGATCTCCCTCTCTCCCTCCTTCGCCTTCGCGACCTTCTCTACCAGCACTATCACGTGTTGATTCGATGCCCACCTTCGCACCTACATCTTTGCCATCTCGTTGGATGTCATCTTTCCTCACCTACCGCGGTCCGCCACCGTCTAGCGGCCCGCCCGCTCCCACTCGCTCAGAGATAACACACGGATCTCCCTTTGCTGCATCGCCCTTCGTCCCTGCGAGTGGTGCACCCGGATTCGATGGCGACCGTACATGGAACAAGGGCTTTGACACCGCCAGCAATGGATCCAGTTCCCCGGAGAGGCGTGGAGTACAACTACTCGGACGCAAGGAAAGCACGCGCGTCGTACTAGAAGCCTCGCTCGCCAACGCTGTACGTCCTATGCCCGAAACATGTAGTTTTTGTTTCTACTGACGATATTTCTTTCGGTTAATCAACTATCGTAGCTTCGCGCACGCTTACCCCCTCGCGCGCGCCTCCCGCGATCGTGGACGCTCCTCTTTAGTATAGACCAACATGGAATCTCGTTGCATACGCTCTACACTCGCTGTGGCGCGCACGCTGGCGGCGCGGTGTTTGTCGTGCGCGACACCAACGACCGATATTTTGGTGCTTGGGTGGCTGATGGGATACGAGAGGGACGTGGATCGTATATCGGTTCGGGCGAATCGTGAGTTGTATTTGCGCCGTGCGCCGATATAGACTGACATGAGCCCCCCCTCGGGTGTTGTTGGATTATAGATTCCTGTGGAAGGCAAATGGGGATGAGGTGCGAGTGTTCAATTGGACAGGGAAGAATGACTACGTTGCGCTGTGCGAACCCGAGTCAATCTCATTTGGTGGAGGGTGCGATACCATCTTGTTCTTTTCACCCAGTTTCCCACCACCCACCCCTAACCTGTCAAATGTTGGCGTCTAACTCGCTGTTTTTATTAACAGGGATGGGCATTACGGACTCTACCTCGACGAAACGCTCTTTGAAGGATCATCCGCTCGTTGTCCGACGTTCAACAATGACCCTCTCTGTGCTTCAGACTCGGACAAAGGTGGTAGTAATGGTGGGACAGCCACGTTTGAATGCGTCGGTTTGGAGGTCTGGGGCGTTGGCGTATCATCATGACAGGACATGACGTTCATGATAACGCATTGCATGGAACGTGCTGGGGTCCTTCGCGGATATATCTCAGCATATCTTAGCTGAGGCACGCATGGAATGCATATACATGCACACGCACATCACGCACTTACTTTTCGGTATTTATTGGATGTTGTGATGGAGGTGTAGGACTGGTGTAAGCAGGAATGGAAGAGAACCAACGACGGGACTTGTGTTGTTAATTTTCTAGCCTTGTGCACACACGCGCATCACGAGTGTGTATGTATGTGTCAATTAATGTGTGTGATGTGGTCGCCGTGTGCATGCAATGACTTGGATTTGCTTGAGAATCGATTGGGCGCGGTGGTCGGTGGCACTGCCGTAATCATGACTTTATCGGTTTATATTGCTGTTCTCGTTAAAATTGATATTAGAGTACCCAAGGAACCGTAAACATGCCCTGCCCTCATGGGGTCGGGGACAGTAGTGGTATTGCCACTTACGTACAACATCTCTCCTTTTCGACAACGGAGCGACAAAAGACCCTTCATAGACGGCGGCCTAGACTCGGAGCGGCCAACTGCTTTTTTTCCTCTCGCCACTAGGCACGTGTCATATGGCCTGACCCCAGGCAGGGTGTTGCTGCACAGTTGTTGTGTCTGGTCTGCAGGGCCTGGGCTGCAACACAACTAACATGTGCGTAATCGATCACGGCAAAAGGCACCAACAGGGGCAAGAATGTGGCCAAATCAGGCCCACTTTCGTCGCTTATTCCTCTTACTTTGTACTGTATCTGTAAATCTGTCATCGGAGCCTTTGAACATTTGCTTGCCCAAATCGGTCGATCTGATGATCAATCTAGATCTCTTGAAAAAAAAAAAAACACAGTGAAAAAAAAAACAGTCAGCCAGCCAGCCAGCCAATCTCGGTCTCGGAGCGCCTGGCGAGAGAGAAAAAAAAAAATGATGATTAGAGTAATTTTGCACATTTTTGACACGTTGACACGTTGGGTGCGCGCGCGGGTGTAGTAAAGTTAACTGTGTTGGTAGTTTTTTCAGTACCTGTGGTAAGGAGGACGGCGTCTTTGTCTGGCCCCGAACCAATCTTGCGTCTCCCCTGCTCATTTCCGAGGGTGGGCGTCAACTTGAGGCCCCTTTAACTGATGCATCAAGTTACAGCATCACGCAAGCGTCACGAGCGACTACTGTGCACCCCCACCTTTTCAATACGAATACAAGAACAATACTTTACGAGATAATCACCAGGTGCCTGCCCTTTCTCTCTATCCTTATCATCATGCGCGCGCCGGGGGCCGCGACCACACACACGCATAAGCACATAAGCGTGAGAGTCTTGTACTGTACTCTCACGCTGGTGAAGCAAGCCGTGTGTTTGCGCGTAGCACACGCCGTAAAAACGTCCCCATGATTGATCTTTGTTTTGTTCTCTAAGGAGAAGGTAGTAGTAATAGTAAAAAGAAGTGAGTCGGAGTTGCTGAGCTCCGAGCCCCCTACTACTGTATTTGCTTGCGACCCTCGACGGAGCGCTGCATGTACGAGATCATGACCGTTTGGGCAATGAAGAAGAAAGTCCGAGCGTGCTCAAATTCGTCATCGCACCAAACGTTGCATATCTTCTGCTCGAGGCCGCTCGAGGCGACGAGCCGATCATAGATACTGTAGATATACAGCAACAGTAGTTGTGCGATGATCGACCGATCGATCAATGCCATACACAGTGGGCGTTCAAAAAGATAGTGAGGGAGCAAAATAGAATAATACACGGTGAGTAAGGGGTAAACTTGACATAGTATGGTAAAACACGGAACGTCATGATGTATGATATGACAATGATCGGCGGCAGCGGCCAGGTGGAAGAGGAGCGAGGAGAGCGAGGAGAATGATCTACTGTACTACTCGTGACCTGCCTTGTATCCTCACGGACCGCAACATATTCGGAGCGGAAAACCGAATTACAAAAGCCCTAAGAATGAGCCAGAGCCACAACGTGGATCCCCTTTAGGAACTTGACAGTGCGGGAAGAGAGAGGCGCGCTGACCGGGACGAATGAATACCGGTTCATCGTCGTCCCGAATAGTAAGAACCCAGACGAACCTCCCACCCGTGACAATTCGCGGCGCGCGCGCATGGTCCCACCATATTTGTACAATGCATCATGACACTTACTGTAGGGCTGGTTGGCGATCACAGAAGTCGATGATGGGGGTATTTTTGGAAATTGACGTTGGTGGCGAGCGCTGGCACCGCTGACACACTGATGAGAGAAGGCAGTGGGGCGGGAACTCGAAGGTGGGATCAAGGGTGGAATTCTCATGACGCCTTATTCGGCAGACGGATGTAACATCATTTTGAGTGCGTAACGCTGTCGCTCTTACGTCGTGTTGTGTCGGAAAATAGCGTCAAGGTCAAAGGGACACCGAATGCGTAGGCGTACTAACCTAATGCCGAAGGTGGGAGGTAGTGATCAGCGAGGCTGTTGCATACGGGGCGCCAGCCTCACAAGGAACAAAGTACTGGTCAGATGGTGGCTCAGGGCATCCTATTACAGTGGCACCGGCGGTCTAAGCGAAAGGGGTACTATAAGCAAAAATACCTCGCGCATTTGTTTGATCCCTGATCCCTAACCAATGTGGCCGCCCGTGGGCGCCAACGAGTCGAGATCGGTCGTCTTTGGTGCCATGAGGCAAAACTCGCTCAGATGGGACATATACAATACCTGACCACTGATGCCTTCAAAGTCTCCCGATAGGCCCACATAGGGTCGTGGGTATCACTACCATAAGATTCAGCCAAAGAGAGTAGGTTGGTTTGGGACCAATTGGATAGGATCTGAGAAGCAACTCGATAAAATAGATACATCAAGCGGTGGCTTTGCAGATCAAAAAGAGCGACGTAAGCTGTAGCATGGAACACACGTGACGGTCAACACCTCCACACAGACAACACCTACGATTGGTCTAGCACAATAATGAACCCCTTTTGATCCGAGCTGGCAAATAGGACTGAGCTTATGTCAATGCAATGAGAGCAAGATAGCTGATTGACATCGAAGCGGGAAAAGCAGGACAAGCTCAACCAGAAGAAGTGGAATTAAGACGGGAGTCCGCGGCTTGGCATGTTCTATGCTCTCTTGATGTGAGGTCCACTTGTCATTCTACTCGGCTGTGCGGCCAGAGGCAGGTAAGGGTGGACATGGCTCATGATGGCTGTAAGTGAAAATGAAATAAAATACACAATACAGGACCCACAATTGCCGATAACTAAGCAGTGCTGCCCTGCCAGCCCTGCCAGGAGTCCGCGGCGGTTGGTTTGAGAAGAAGAGTGTACTAGTTTGTGGTGGAGCAATGTTCGGTAATCTCCGAAGATCTCCAACCCGAATGCCGCACGGCTCAGCCCTTTTACCGCGACCGCGAACTGCGAACTGAAGCCGCGGCGAAGCTCGACCACCTACAACCTGAGCTCAAGCTCACTTGGAGGGGGGAGGGAAAAGAGGCTGACTGTTTTTCAGAGAAAACGATGCTCCTTTGAGAGGGTCGCAGAGAGCATACTGGAAATCTTTCGAGAAAAGCGGTAAGTACACCTTCAGCGGAATCAAGAACATCATCTTTGTGATTTATCAATTATCATTAACTTAGCAAGTTGGCGTTCGTAATCGACCTCGGCCTCGGCGACTCGAATGCCCGAATGGCGCTTACTCGTTCCTAACCATATCGTCCAACAAAAGTTGACATTAATGCCAGGTACGGTTTCTTGGGAAACATAGTGTTCCAGAACCGAAGTCTCGGAACTGCACCTGAACATGAGTCAAGGACAAGGACTCGACCCCGGCTGAGTGTTGAGCCGCCTCGTTCATGGATGGCTTGTAGATATCTTGCTTGGACCCTGGAATTGATAGCTGCTGGAATAGGTCTTGGTCTATCTCGAATGATCACCGTTTATCCGTCTGCTCCCGTAGTTCGATGCAGGATGGTCTAGAGTGAGATATGGCACTTACAGTGGGACTATGGTGTTTGATAACGGTAATGGACAATTGCGGAGTATGTACCTCCGCTTTTCCGCTATAAGGTACTTCCGAAGGATATAAGCATTCGTTCGTCATACAAACGGGCCCTGCAGGCCGAAGCCGTAAAGGCGCGAGGTCACCACAGGACCATGTCAACATTTGATAAATACCCATTCCATAGGTTGACCTCCGATACCATGGCATTTCTATATCACTGGACTGCACGTTCCCGTATAGTCACCATTGTAGCGCGAAGGGACGCGCTGGTGAGTCCGAGAGGATAGAGATCAAATCTAAAGCGGGGAAAGAAAGTCAGCACAAGATAGGGCGAGGGTACGCACGACGGCTCGTTGGCTCGGTTTCGCGTTTCGTTTTACCCAAAGTGCAATGAAGAGAGAAGAAAGGAAAATCGCACGCAAGCTGAGAAGAAGGTATCGAGTCTGCATTCCAAGTGTTTCGAGAGCGAGTTTATACACACTTTCTCAGTAGCTACTGAACCAAAGGAATAGTACTGGAGGACGATCATGTGAAAAAAGAGGGAGGAAGGGAAGAATGTCAGGGCGTGTTGGCACCGCGGTCGAGTCGCCTGATGCGCCAGGCTAGTCCGAGCGAAGGACAGGTATTAAAGGAGCAAAGAAAGTGAGTGAGCGAGAGACGTGGGCCAATAAAAAAGGAGGAGCCACAAGCTATAATAGTTCGGACTCGAAGGAAAATGCTCAGTATGCTCGATCGTCCAATGCATCGTCAGGCGGTTCTAGGTGAGGGAGTGTCGACGAGTCGGAAGGGAGATCGAAACTGGGATACTGGAGAAGTCCATACGAATCGCGCCGCAGCCACACAATCCACCTTACTCCTTGGTCGAAACGTCTGCAACTAGCGCCTCAGATGAGCCACGATGCAAGATAGCCGACGGCAATAAATCCTCAAGTAATGCAGCACCGTCGACGACACAAGATGTATTCCAAACAGAGGGTACTATGGAGTTCGTGACATGGGATGGGCCGGATGATCCAGAAAACCCCAAAAACTGGTCATTCGCCTACAAGTGGTGGATAACTATCATCATGTGCATTATATCTCTCCATGTGTGAGTATGAATAGTCCATCGAGAATGTCTGTGTTGTACTGTGAATAACTTACATCGATTTATAGGTCGTGCGCCTCTTCCGCCCCTACGTCCGCTCTCACCTTCATCGCACACGATCTACATGTCTCCGCAGAGATCGCAAACCTTGTCACGACACTGTTTCTTCTAGGCTACGTTGCCGGTCCTCCATTTTGGGGGCCAGGTTCGGAGCTCCTTGGGCGAAAGCACATTTCTCTTTTCGCGGTTGGCATTTACTCTGTCTTCACTGTTGGCCAAGCGCGTGCACAGAATATCGGTACACTCCTCGTTACGAGGTTCTTCGCTAGTTTTTTCGGGTGTGCGCCATTAACCAGCATTGGCGGAATCATCGCCGACATCTGGGATCCTATCGGACGCGGCTACGCTTTAGGGATCTTTACCTCTTGCGTTTTCATAGGACCCGTACTAGGACCCATCATCGGTGGATAGTAGGTTCACCAGACCTGTCTTGCATTCTCCCAGGAGGTTGACGCGTGAATCAAATATCCAGTGTCGCAACCAGTCATCTTGGATGGCGATGGATTTTTTGGATCCTAATGATTTCTGGTGGAGCCTGTACAGTTTTTGGCATGATATTCCTGCCCGAGACTTATGCGCCAACCTTGTTGGCTAGGAAGGTTGGCCGTTGCCTTCGAGATTTTCGGGATGTACTCACTGACGTCATTGATTAGGCTCGGAAGCTGAGGAAGCTCGATCCAGTGGCAAACAAGAACGTCTTCGCAGAGGGAGAAAACAAGAAGTTGACACTACGACAGCTATTGCATTCCACCATCATTCGGCCATTTACGATGGTAATTGTAGAGCCAATTCTCCTACTAGTGACTGTCTACATGTCCGTGGTATACGGAATCATCTATGGCTGTGAGTCCTACAGATAAGCCAGATGGAAAGAAAAATACTCATTGACACAGTATTCGAGGCGTTTCCGCTCATCTTCACTGAGAAGCGGGGTCTTACGATTCCCCAGACCGGCCTTGTCTTTATCGGGGTCGGCATCGGCGCTTTGTTCGCTATTGTCATTAACTGGTATTTTCTACGGCCGTACCCACAACTGATCAAGGAATGGCGAGGATTCCCACCGCCAGAGAAACGTTTGCCACCTTCAATGATCGCGGGGCCAGCACTTGTTGTTGGGACCCTCTGGCTGGGATGGACAGGCAACTACGCGTCCATTCCTTGGTATGTGCCAGCAATGGGCACCATCCTGATAGGGATGGGTCTCATCCTTATCTTCATCTCCTTCTTTGTGAGTCGCGAGCGAGCGCACGCACGCACATTGCGTTCTTTGGGAATGAGCTGTGCTGACTATTTCGATGTATTATGAAGGGCTACGTCGTTGATGCGTACTTGATGTATGCCGCTTCTGCGTTCGCAGCTAACAACATGATCCGCTCCGGCGTCGCTGCAGCGTTCCCACTCTTTACGGCGCAAATGTTCAGAGGGGTAAGTCATATCACCAATAGTATCTTCTATAGTTTTTCTCGGCGCAACGTCGGAACTTACGAGAGTAAATAAACGCAGATGGGCATTAACTGGGCGGCGACGCTTATCGCGGGTGTCCTGCTTCTGCTAGCCGTGTCCCCATTCATTTTCTATAAATATGGACCGCGGATTCGTTCAGGAAGTAACTTCGCTCCGTGTATGGTGAGTCCGGGGATATTTCCCATGATACATGGGTGGTGCTCACGTAGGCGCAGGATCTCAAGATTGCAAAGGAGTTGGCCGCCGAAAAAAGAAAGGAGATGGAAGACGTATAGACGTGGATTGCCTATTAGGTTTTAGATCAAGGTCACGCAAAACCATCACAAGGGTGATAGCGTTACTATGATATTACACACCCCTACTGGCTCCTTGCTCGTCGAAAATGCGATGAGATGAGCAATAAAGCTCGCTCTCGCCTCTCGCCTCAACCATCACATCAACAGCGCCACATGCACTCTTGGGGCGCCAACGAGTCGAGATCGGCTGTCTATGGTGCCATGGGGCGAAACTCGTTTAGATGGGGATGAATTGGGCACATAACACCTGACCACCAATGCCTTCAAGGTCTCTACTCTCTCGATAGACCCATATAGGATCGTGGGTATCTCCCGCCAAAAGACTCGGCCAAGAGAGTAGGTTTGTGACCAATCAAGTAGGGGTCTGAGAAGTGCCTCGATAAAATAGATACATCTAGGGGTGGCTTTGCAGATTAAGGGTAGCGGCGCGAGATGTAGCATGCGACGCAAGTGGTAGTCATTACCTCCTTACAGACAACACTTACGATTGATGTAGCATAGTAGTGACCCTTTTTTGATCCGAGCTAGCAAATAGGACTTGGCTAACAAACCATGAGTTTGTGTCAATGTAATGAGAACAAGGAAAAACAACACACCTGATTGATACCGAAAGGGGAAAAACCAGCAAAGGCATGACAGGCTTGACTAGAAGTAATGGCATTAACACGGACGCCCGCAGCTTGGCATGTTCTCGTTGTCGCGATGTATGTTACAGTATGTAAGGGTTTAATGATAAAGTATCTGTCTCATCCTGCTGAGTTCACATACCGTACAATGCCGTCTACCATACTACGGCCGTCTTCAAGCCCATCCTGTCTCCGTTAGCAATCTGCTGACCAGGGTTGACGGATGGTGGACGGTTGACCCGTACCCGTCACATGACCGTACATTTGTACGGCCGTACCCGTACTACAGTACGGCGTGCATCCCTAACCATGTCTGCTGAATCGAGGCCCATGTTATCAAGTGCTGTTGCAGTTTTCGAAGTCTTCATGTCACAATGGGAGTCACTTGGCAAAAAGTACCCGAAGCTAACACCCTGGATCTGTTAAACTGGGGCAAATCTGACGGATCTGATGGATCAGGAGGAGGACTTAATTAGCTACTACTCTGTAAGTAAGTTACACAACTTTGACATTACCTGATGGATCAGGAGGAGGACTTGGGTCCTCCATCCCCATCAGGTTTCATATATGTAGATGATATTCACATGTTGGGAGAAACTGAGACAACTGTGTATGAAATT
>QFEZ01005622.1:0-10276 GCA_003316425.1 Russula lepida
AAGAAAAAAAGAAAAACTCGCACCCCGTGCCGGAGGCACGGTTAAAAGCTTGTCTTGCAATATATAACACGACGAATCGCGAGACTCAGCGAGAGCTCATTGGGCTACTTGCATTTGATATCATACTGTAGGTACGTGTAAGGACAATGAAAGGAAAATAAAACGGAATGACGGAGGTGTAAAGTAGGTAGGCATTCGATATGATTCGAGTTGAAGGGAAAGGGGAACATGTGTTCCGGAAATTGAGGCATAGTAAGTTAGGGACGACGGAAGGTATGACGCGACAAAGAGAGAGAAAACAGAGCAAGCGAGGGTACTGGGTGAACACGAGGCTTGCCGCTTGCAAGGGGAAAAATTAATATGTAGGGGACACGGGCCTGGCGAACCCGCGACGTGGGAAAACAGTGCACCAACTTGAAAGCATGCTGACGGGCCGCGACGTGGACAAAATCCACCAGCTTCCATCTAAGTGGTGGTATCACAAAGCGCTAAAATCCAGGTGCCTCTCAGTTATCGAATCAGAGCCAGGAAAGGATTTTAACGAACTTTTCTCTGCTCTTGTCCAGGCCACGCTCCTGGAGTAAACGCGTAATGGCTTGATATCCATATGCCAGCGATATGTCATATGGTGTTTGGCCGTTGTCGGAGATTGCATCTAGGTCCGCGCTATGATCAAGTAACAGTTTCACGACTCTGAGGTGTCCACAAGATGCTGACAAGTGCATCGGGGTATAATGTTCCACGTTTCTTGAGTCCTTATGTGCGCCCCGAAGGAGGAGCATCTGCGAAATACTGAAGTACCCGAGTTGTGATGCCACGTGCAGCGGAGTCCATTCCCGCTTATCACATAGATCCACCTGCGCGCCCCGGTCGAGGAGGAAGCGTACGACATCCAGTTTCCCATTGCGCGCCGCTCTGGCTAGTGGAGTCTGGTAATTTGCATCGCGGCCGTTGATATCTGCTCCCCGTTTGATCAGCGATTTCATGACGTCAAATTCCCCCTCTTCCGCTGCGGCATGCAACGAAGTTGTCTTCTCCTCTTTCCGATCTTCATCGGCACCGTACCGAGCTGGGTCCAGTGTTTGTGAGCGTATCGCCTTTCGAACTTTCGCATCTGACTTGTACCCAGTTATCAACCTTGCAACCTCGTTTTTGCCATTCTTCGATGCCAAATCGGCTGCAGTCTCAGTAGCCTTGTTCAGAGCGTTGACATTAGCGTCCCGCCTAAGTAATAGCTCCACAGTCTCTAGATGCCCGCCATGCGATGCGGCGTGTAGGGGAGTCCAGCCATTCCGGTCCGTGGATCGCAGATCTGCGGCATTTGGCTTATGGTCAATGAGGAGACGGGAGATCATGGCTTCCCCGTTGCCCGCTGCTCGGTGAAGTGGACTCTCTTGTTTGTCGTTGAGCATGTTGATTCTAGCGCCACGTTGGACCAGCAGCTCGGCGACCTCAAAGTGGCCGTTGCCCGCCGCTCGGTGAAGTGGACTCTCTTGTTTGTCATTGAGCATGTCGATTCTAGCGCCACGTTGGACCAGCAGCTCGGCGACCTTAAAGTGGCCGTTGGTCGATGCTAGATGTAAAGGGCCACAGATATCGTCTGTCTTGACATTCGCATCAACGCCACGCTGATCCAGCAACAGCTTCACCATGTCAAGATGACCGTATTGTGACGCGATGTGTAATGGAGCCCGACTCTGTTTGTCCCGCACATTCACGTTAGCCCCTCGCTTAATGAGGAGACGCCCGACTTCGACTTTTCCGGACCTCGACGCCACAGCCAATGAAGTTTTCTCATCCCCGCCCCGAGTATCGACGTCAATGCCACGGTCGATTAACAGTTGCATGACTTTGAGGTGACCGTTTTCGGATGCGAGGTGCAGCGAATTCCAATCGTTGTGGTTTTTAGCATGGATATCTGCGCGGTGCTTGATCAAGAGACGTGCAATTTCGAGATTGCCACTGGTGGATGCTAGGTGTAATGACGTCATTTTAGATTTGCTCCGAATGTCGACCGCGATGTTACACTCCAGCAGGTACTCGGTTACGTGAAGATGCCCAAATTTCGATGCAGTGTGGAGTGGTGTACAGCCTTGGCTATCCCGAGCGGACGCGGTCGCGCCACACTTGATCAAGAAGCGCGCGATTTCGATGAACCCCTTCCGTGCAGCATGATTCAAGGGAGTCTCCTCCTTGTCGTCTCGGCTGTCGACATTTGCGCGTCGCCCGACCAGTAACTTTACGATGTCGAGATGCCCATAGTTTGACGCGTAATCGACTGGTGTCCTTCGATCTACCGTGCGTGCGTTCACATCCGCTTTGCAGTCTATCAAGAGCCGGGAAACATCGATGTGTCCATTTCCTGAAGCATAGTGCAGGGGAGTTCGACCGTCTCTGTCTCGTGCATTTACATCAGAGTGACAGTCTAACAATAGACGTGCAACTTTGGTGTGCCCAGATCGTGATGCGCGGTGCAATGGGACAAAGCCATAATGGTCCTGCAATTTCACGTCCGAGCCGCGGTCTATGAGAAAGCGAGAGATTTCAAGCTTCCCATGACCACAGGCCACGTGCAACGGTGTCATTTTTTCCTTATTCCGCATATCGAGACTTGCGCCAGAGTCACATAGCTGTTGCGCGATCCCCTGATACCTACTTTGTGCTGCTTCGTGTAGTGGAGTCTGGCCTTTACTATCGGTGATATTCACGTTTGCCTTAAACTTGACGAGAAGTTGAACGATCTCGACCGATGATTGCTCCTTGACAAGATGTCCACCATGGGATACCCTATGAAGCGGCGTCCTGCTCCAACGGTCACGAGAGTTAGGATCTGCACCGCTCTTGAGGAGCAGTGATGTGATTTCTACATGCCCCTTGACCGTGGCAGCATGTAACGGTGTTGCCAGTGTGTGAGGACCGGCTCTGCTATTGATATCTCGTGACTGCGAAATGAGGAGGCGCCTCACAAGGCCATTGAAGCCGCACAGGGAAGCATAATATAGAGGCTTTGCCTCAGGCTGCGTCGGATTTGTCTTAGGCATTGATTTTGCCCAAGGTTGGTTAATGTCAAATAGCCAGACCCACGCCGCAAAATGTGGTTTTGTCGGGTCAAAGAGATGCTCAATGTCCTGCTCAATGAGGTATGACTTTTTCATGAACTTGGCATGGTCGAACCAATGTCTAGCGGCATAGCTGGCGAGAGGGAAACGAGTTGTGATTTCCTTCTCATCGATATTTTTACCCAATTGGAGCAGGACTCTGAGGCTAGCATGTGCGAGAAGTGTGTGTGCTGATTCGCGAGAAATGTGATAGCATGAGAGGCGTTCTTCTGCATCTTCAAGGCTCTTCGATTCCAAGAATCCCTTGACGGAGCCATGCGAAAATCGCACAACTTTACTGCGATCGACAATCTCGATGAGACCGGAGCCCGCGGAGAGCACCATCTTTTTCGCATTCGGTTGCCGCAAATCTACGTTCGACGGAGAGGCAGCTGCCATGTCGATTTGGACTGTAAGAATCTGCGCGACCTCCTCAACGCGAAGTGGGCGAATGGGCATATAGAGGCACAGAAATAGACGTTTAGCATCTTCTTGATCGTCCTTATTGATATCCGATAATGCTTGTTCATATGCTTTCTCCAAATCCTGAGGTAGATTGTCTAAAATCGACTTGACTTTGGAAGGACGCTGGCGGCGGATCCTGTCAAATTGGAGAGTGGCATATTGAAACCTAGGTTATGATGACTTGAGTGGCGAACTTTATGGATTATGATCATACTTACATGCCATCTGCCTTCTTATCAAGCACGTTGACAGCCATTTTCTTGTCCTCCGGACTCCAACTCTGCATCCTCCCGTCTGAATGGACGATAGAGTCGATATACGTGGTTAAAGCCTTTTTTTGTCCAGACTCGTCGTGAAGGAGAATTTGGAGTGGTTCCAAACGCTCGAGATGATCTTGAATATCACTTTCCGTAGTGCTGGACACGCACAGATGGAAATTTGATAGGCCCAATCGAGCAAGTTCTTCAATTAATTTGAGAACCTCCTCACGATCAGAGTGAATCGACACGTCGGGACATGCATTGAGGGCGTCGACAATGATATAGATCTGGTCTTGTCCTGGCAGGCTCAACATGCGCTTCATACACTTCTCAAGATCGCTAATGGGGGGACTTTCTCCGACACGATATTTCGAATATAATTGGAATAGAATCTCGGAGTAATGATTTGATTGAGTTGAGAGTTGGAGAACGAGAGAGGATAGGAGGCCATAGCACTTCTGTTTCTTGTTATCGCCATAGTCGAAATAATAATACGCCATTATAGCTGGTCCAGCTGCACACATACTGTTGACGTTTTTAATAATTGCGGAACTGGGTGGTAATATGATTAACAACGAAGTCGACCAATGCCATGATGTACTGCATACAGAAGTGTACTTTTCCCAGAACCCCCTATAAAATCAATTAGTCATCAATAAGCGCTGACAGATTGAAAATCTCACGCTTTCCTTTGATCCACAAGAACTTGAAGGACCCCGTCTTTTTCCATTCTGCAAATTTTTCGTCCACAAAAAACCATTCAGCTGTTCCGGCCATGTATTTTTTATAGGTGTTGTTCTGGTCTTCTGACGTGTTCGGAGGGGAAAGCCAGTCCCGGACATCTTTTAGTTTCGCTTCACGACGTTCACGTAGCACCTCCTGAAGGGCGACTTTCGACCCAAATGAGCGCGGGTAATACTTATGTCTTGTTTGATACTTACGCAAAGCCTTTTGAATAAGGTTTTTCGACGTCTTGCCATCTTATACAACAAGCACTCAGAAAAGCATTGACAAGAAATCATGCAGACATTGCGTACCTTTCATGGTTACCCTCGCGTTACCTACTAGACCATGGACAACACCAAATATCTGTGTGATTGCCACCTGGGTCTCAACCACGTTCAATTTTTTTAACTTCTCCAGCGCATCTTCAACCTCGCTGTCCTTTAATAGTAGCTTTCTCAAGAACTTTACTATGAAATATTGAAGTACAGGTAGTGGATAAGTTGTGATGGGGCACTTACTCACTCGTCCCTGCTTTACCTCCTTCCTCGCCAGGGCAAGCACTGCAAGTAACTCCACCATAAGTTTCACTATGACTTTCGTCATTTCATCATTGTGTGGAATCTCCACACTGTCCACAGACACCGTCTTCAAATAGATGTCGAGACGCTTGAGGAAAGCCTCCAAGCATTCAAAGAGTTCAAGAAGAGCATCGTAACTTGAGGTGACCTTACTGGCAGCCTGGAATAGTCTTACAGCGGATCTAGTTGAAGAGCGCGTTTGAAGGACGTACGGCAAGAAGCTCATCAATTCCAGTGAACACGGGCTTCGCTGGCGGGAAGTGGAACTGAAGTGGAAACGTTAAAAGATTCACAGGGGGGTATGTGACGCTCACTGGCACCGCTGGCAGGTTGCTCGCCTTGACAGCCATCCCTGAAATGGCATGAAGAACCTCCACGACCGGTTTGAGGCTGTTGATCAATTTCCGATTCCCCTCACGATATTCTTTAAAAGCCTTCTCCCGTTTGTGGAGCAGGTTAAGAATGTCCTTGGGAGAACTTGAACGTTCAATCTCCTTAGCAGAGGGGTCTTTGGTGAGGTCGATTCCTGTTTCGTTGGCGTACTTTACCAACGCGTCAATAATCAACCGAAGGTTATCGGAAGGGGGTGTTGGTCGTTTAGTTGATGGCATGAAGACAAGAAGACAACGGGTGGTTCGTTTATTCAGAGGGGATAGAGTGGGTAATATGGGCGAAGAAGGGTTCAGAGTACGATCGACAGCGAGAAGGACCAACACAGGAAGAAGCTCCAAGGCCTTGTCCAAGGCAGTGGAGACCTCTATCTAAAAGGCACTGAATACTATGGCACATGACGTGCATTTATCAAAGGATTAGCGCACTGGGCCTGGAATGTTCTCGCTTTTCATGCCCCGCGAGTTACACACTTCCAAATATGGTGGCCGGCGTAGTTTGTATCTCCGCTGCAGCGCTGTGCAGTTCTTCTGGGACATCGCTATCATGCGTCCACTTTATCCGAGTGTTGGGAGACGCGCAGACAGGCACTACTAGTATCCCACGAGAACACGTGTGAACTCTCATTATCAGAATGTCATACTAGTAGGGACTATAAGGACCGAAAAGACGGAATAAAAACATAAGAGCGCTCCCCGCTTCCGAGTCACTCCCTCACTACCTCAGAACCTAGAATCGAGTCTGTCTATGTTGAGTCATGATGGCCATGGAGTCGATGTCGAAGTCCTCTCGCCTTCGGCTTGTTTTACGCATTTTCTCGTACTTGTTCTTGTGACAGCGAACTTATTTTTGGAGTCCCAACGAACGGCGTCCACCATTCTGTCAGTGACCTCCCTATTCGCGTCCCCTGGTATCGGAGCTAGTTCGCCTCATACATTTCATGACAATTAGTGGCGGGAGTTCTGAGTGATTTTACTGCACGCCCCCTGCAATTACATAGTTATATACCATTCGTACTCTCGATTTCACTAACTCAAAGTGGTCACATAGGACAATCCATAGCACGGGCAACTTGCAATGTTATGTCCAAGGCATCACTATCGAACCTCTACAGGGTACTCGAGAGTTGCGAACGATGTGAGCGAGCCAGCAATCTGTCCACAGAATTTGAAATTCAGATCATGGGATTCTCCCAGATAAAATAGTGCGGACTAACGACTTCTCTCAGTAGAGACCCATGATTCAAAGCTAAAGCGTTGCTGCCATACCTAACAACCTGAGACAGGTTTGGCACACTGTAGCGTTAGTGTCCGGAAGTGCCACGTGGGACGAGTGGGCGCAGGCACCATCCGACGAAACCTGGATCCAGCCTGAGAGGGTGACCGCGCGGACAGGTAGAAAAAGCATGCTGCTGCAGCAACGCCGATCGCTAGTAGTCATCACGGACCCACTAGGGCGGGGGATATTTAAAGGCAAATGGGCAACAGTGAAGAATCGAAAAGAGTGGCTACGCGCGAACGGTATCCTTCGGCCTATCCTTCGGCCCAGCTGGCCAATAATTAGTAATTACCCGTTCCAAACTCCGACGCTCCACAATGTAACTTACTGACCGGCGGATGGCCGACGCGGGATCTTGGCCCCGGGCCAACCTTCGGCGCATGCACATGATAGCCGAGCGAGCTCGGCTTGTGCATGTAGAATGATTCACAAAAATAGAAGCCGGGTAGACATTTACAGTAGCGCGCACGTTCGCTCCATGTAACGCGGAGTAAATTACTTTTTTCCTTCTGCGTGTGTAGACACTTACACAAGAGGCTGATGATGCATGATACAGTACCAGTACCTCGTGAAACACAAAAACACTACCAAATAAACACATCCTGTGCCCCACCTTCACGGTCTTCCAGCGGCACAGTGGTAGTCGATATCGTTACTGAATACCGATTCCTTTTGTTATCCTGATCGACTTCCCCATTGGCCATACCCGTCCACATCTATCCAGAACTATAAGACTTAACCTCTCATACAGACATTTCATCATCGTCAACACAACTTGAAAATGGCCGGATCACTTTGGCCTATAGGCAAAAGCAACGCTCATATTCCAAACTCTCCATGAGGCCGTCGATGGCTCAGGCTACCTTGGTCCTTGGATGTGTTGTATGTAGTATTACTCGTATATACAACCGATTAGAACAGGAGATCTCTACAGAATCGTTGCCCACAGTGGACTTGTAACGTCCACGTCTTGCATGGATCTCACATCGATGGCGACTGACTGGCTCTCTCAATGAAGCATCGGCTAGCACAGATGATCAATTCATCTCAGTACAGCCTGCGTAATCCAATAAGATATAATAACCATACCGGGACGAACGTGGGTTATATTCAACACACCGTGGGATGTGGGTCTTCGAGGGGTTCCTCGGTATCTTCTGGGTCTGTTTCCCAGGCATCGTTTTCTTCAACTTGTGCTGCTGTAATATAAGCTGGCTCGATCGCCTTAGCTTTGCCTTTATTTGTTTCTCTTCGCTCAACACTTGGGAGCGGACTTGATTCTCTTCGCTGCTTCTTTGACAGCGGGCATGGCTTTTCTCTTTGCTCTCGGACGAGCGGTCCTGGTCCTTGGGTGAGGGACATGTTATGATCCGGGAGTAGGGATAATGGGTGTTTGTTTTGAATATCCATGGGAGGGATACCTTCTAAGAACTCTTCGTCCGGTAGTAGGGAGAAGAAGTGTAGAAGTAAGTCGATTCTAATGTTACCGCCGCTTTATCTGACCGACACGAGGATCCAAGTCGTGCTCAGAGGACAACCCAATAGACGATACTTAGGTCTAGTGGTTGAATAAAGAAGGGACTCGTAGGCTTTTACGATGTCCAAGTGCCGTGATATGACAAGTTGTATTCCAGATAGAGGGAATAGACAACAAGATAAGGGATCAACTTGATAGGGGAAGAACCGATACAATTCCCAGTATACAAACAGGAGAATCGACTTGGGTTCCACAGACCGGAACCAAGCCAGTACTTATACTACAAGGGAACCAAATAGTGTACAATAACCGTAAGAGGAAAGAGAACTAAAAGAGTAGAGACGTGAGAAGAATAGATAGTGTAGTACTCAAGAGAGTAAGCAAGAATAGTAAGCATAGGAGTGATCAATAAGTGAAAGAACAGAATAGACAAAGGTATGGGAAGGATAAGAAGCGCAAGGGAGAGTATAGTCCAATAGCAACGTGATAAGTAAGCGGTAAGATAAGAATGACACATCAAGGTATCAAAGAACGAATAGCAATAAAGGATCGCACCATGAGGCCTGTTCCAATGACGCAATACCTTCTAGATGCTGATGAATCATGACATCAACAGTCTAGGCTATAATCAGCTGAGTAGGGAGTTAGGCCATAGGCGATAGGTGTTTAGGATAGCCCTTATACTTCTAGGCTCTTCTAGCCCATTCCATTAGTTTTCCTTTGTACATTCCCGGTCCTGTCCAACCTGTGAGTAGGGGAT
This sequence comes from Russula lepida, assembly GCA_003316425.1. Taxonomy (NCBI): domain Eukaryota; kingdom Fungi; phylum Basidiomycota; class Agaricomycetes; order Russulales; family Russulaceae; genus Russula; species Russula lepida. Next base: position 9,033 of record QFEZ01005622.1, read on the forward strand.
CCCACATCGGGTCGTTTGCTTCTATGCTTCTCCTATCTTCCGAGTCGTGTCCATTGACAGGGTGTCCTTGGTTATCCACCTCCGTTAATTGCACCATTGGGAGAGGCCAGATAATGGGCCTTAACATATCCGGTGGCTCGGGAGTTCCTCCTACTAAGTCTTCTGACGAGGAATCTATAAGATCGTTAAAGAGGGCTGTAACACGCCAGGTAACGGGTCAGCGGATCGGAGTGTGGAGCGCCCAAAAGAAGCACTTGGAGATTGGCACCCAAGAAAAGTGCCAAGAGGTCAAGAAACGGCTTGCAGATGAAGACGCTCCTGTGAGGATGGCAAAAGAGGCTAGGGTGGAACGCCTCAGAGAGGTCTGGAAGACGGTTCATAGATGGACCTAAGGCTTATCACCTATGGCCTAACACCTACAACACAGATGCACAGGACTCTCACAAGTTAACAGCATTTAGTAGGTTGTGCGTCATCCTTATTGGCCCCATGGTATGCTGTCTTTATGCTATTGGATTGTTACCTCTCCATTGTGGTCAGTCCCTATCTCCCCATCTTACGCGTTGTTCTATTATTGGTTCTTCCTATCATTCGCTTATTGATCCTTTGTTTATTGGACGATACACCCTTTAGTTGCGGGTTATACTCTTATTATCTCTCACATCTCTACTCTTTATGATCCCTTTCTTATTGCGGACTATTATGTACTATTTGGTTCCCTAGTAGTATAAGTACTGACTTGGTTCCGGTCTGTGGAACCCAAGTCAATTCTCCTGTTTGTATACTGGGAATTGTATCGGTTCTTCCCCTATCAAGTTGATCCCTTATCTTGTTGTCTATTCCCTCTATCTGGAATACAACTTGTCATATCACGGCATTCGGACATCGTAAAAGCCTATGAGTCCCTTCTTTACACAACCATTAGACCTAAGCATCATCTATTGGGTTGTCCTCTGAGCGCGACTTGGATCCTCGCGTCGATCAGATCAAGTGGCGGTAACACAATGCCAGCCACCCCGACACCTGTTCATCACAAACCTTACATTCCTCTGACATCACCGACTCACCCTACTCCACAAAATATCACCCGGTTCACGCCCTCTCATGCTGTCTCTCCAAATGTCACACCATCTCGCACTCCTCGAAACGCCACAGCAGTTCACTGTGTCACTCCCTGACTCGGAGGTGTCACACCAGTGCGCTGTACTCCTCATGGACATGGTGTTCCCCCCAAATGACGTGTT
>QFEZ01005632.1:0-10738 GCA_003316425.1 Russula lepida
TGCTGCAACAAATATGAATGAAACATTAGTGACCAGTTGATTTTATGGCACAATGTCCTTTTATTCACTTATTGTCTTAGATCCTCACATTCACACACTGCTTTTACCCTCATACTCACCCAGATGCATTATAATGCAGACATGAACCTCAACACAGAAAAGGTGTCATGGATTGGGTAGAATCACTTGTTATCTTTATCAGGAAAATGGAAATTTCCTTAAACTGCTTAAAGTTGGCTTAAGTTACTTAAAATGGTCTTAAAAAGTGTGAACCTACTTAAACTGTGTTTAAGGAGATTTTAAGGAGGCATTAAGTACTATAAGGATACAATAAGACATTAAGAAATTTTCCATTTTTCTGATGTTTGTTGTACACTCAGGTCTGATCTCCAATAGTCTGGTTGACTTAGCTGGTTCCAAATGTGCAAACTCCATCGGTGCAACTGGCCAGCAGTTAAAGGAGGGTGCAAACATTAACAAGTTTCTCACAACCCTTGGTAAGGTTATTTCATCACTTGCAGCAGCCTCAAGTAGTGATGGCAAGAGAGGAAAGAAGAAAGGAGACAAATTTGTGCCATATCATGATTTGGTGTGTATGCATACAGTGCATCAGAAAAATGGAAATTTTCTTAATCTCTTATTGCATCCTTATAGTACTTAATACCTTCTAAGAATGGACATGGTTACAGTTTTACCCACAGTAATCAGGCTACAGGTCCCATGGTTATAGTGGCTCAAAAAACTGTCCCAATATTTGGCTATTTTGAAACGATTGACCTGCCATAAATCAAATACAATAGGGAATAATCTGAAAATAATATATGTAATATTACATCATCTTGGCATTCAAATAAGCCCTAGATCATGTGATTTGGATAAGAATTGATGTAATGGCAGGTAAAATAAAACACCCTATCATTGGGACAGTTTTTTGACCCTACCTTATTTTTGCAATATTCTATAGTATTTCTAAAATAGAGACACAAATACTTATCCTAATGGGCTGAGACTCTGCATAGAGGTAATATAACATATAATGAGCCCAACCCAGGTGTAATTAAGCAGAAATAACTACTCCTTCCTTACTTATAGCACTTTTGATATTCATTACTTATTATACCATTTATCCCTTTTAAAGTGTGTTCCAAGTTTGGAAAATGGCTGAAATGGGTTTGTAATTAGTAATATTTGCTAATATAAGCAGGGCAGTGCCAATAATGCTGCTAAAAGGTATTCAAATATCTTTTTTCTCTCTATTTATTATGCACTTTTGACATTATTGGGTCTTTTCAACAAGGCACAGTCATTTAAATGACTTATAACTTTTACAAAAAGCAAGAACATGATCTTATTAACCAGATTGCCTATTTATATTACTAATAAGTAGGGGATTATAGGCTCTATCTATGTTTAAAACTTCTTTCTATAGTGATATTAATAAATGTTTCAGATAAAATATAAAAGTCAAAGGCTAAAATGGCCTTGGGTGTTTTAATTAATTAAATAGGACTTATATAAGCTCTATAGAGTCACATGGCCAATATTAGAAGTGATTATTATAAGATTTATTAAAATATCACTATAGAAAGGAGTTTTAAACATAGATAGAGCCTATAATCCCCTACTTATTAGTAATGTAAATAGGCAATCTGGTTAATAAGGTCATGTCCTTGCTTTTTTTAAAGGTTATAAGTCATTTAAATGACTACACCTTGTTGAAAAGACCCAATAATGTCAAAAGTGCATAATAAATAGAGGGAAAAAGATCTTTGAATACCTTTTAGCAGCATTATTGGCACTGCCCTGCTTATATTAGCAAATATTACTAATTACAAACCCATTTCAGCCATTTCCCAAACTTGGAACACACTTTAAAAGGGATAAATGGTATAATAAGTAATGAATATCAAAAGTGCTATAAGTAAGAAAGGAGTAGTTATTTCTGCTTAATTACACCTGGGTTGGGCTCATTATATGTTATATTACCTCTATGCAGAGTCTCAGCCCATTAGGATAAGTATTTGTGTCTCTATTTTAGAAATACTATAGAATATTGCAAAAATAAGGTAGGGTCAAAAAACTGTCCCAATGATAGGGTGTTTTATTTTACCTGCCATTACATCAATTCTTATCCAAATCACATGATCTAGGGCTTATTTGGATTCCAAGATGATGTAATATTACATATATTATTTTCAGATTATTCCCTATTGTATTTGATTTATGGCAGGTCAATCTTTTCAAAACAGCCAAACATTGGGACAGTTTTTTGAGCCACTGTATGTGTACAGTTCCTGATTTCAACAACCACAGTGATACCATGCCCATATTTGTGGTGTCATGGTAGTGTGTGTACACTCTCTTAGGTCCTAACTGTGCCATCCTTGCCACATAATTCATTGCACTAACATTTATTAATAAAATTGATTTATTGTTCTCACACAAAGGAAGTGGAAATATGAGTAAATGAGGTACATCAGATGGGAGGTAAGAACAACGCATCAATGCTGGACAGTAAGAATATGGTAGAAGATATGGAGAACCTGAGTCTTGCATATCTGAGGTCCAAAGAGTAAGGTTATTAGTAGTGTTGCATAATTGGGTTTGAATCTTGTAGCTCTTCTCCAAATCCGAAAGTGTGTCAAGTTGTGCAATCAAATCATCAAATGCTGGTTTGGCGAGATGGCACACATGATTGGATAGAATACAGAGAAGTTGAGGGCAAGTCCAAGATGGATAGGGTGTGTTGGAGGCAATCAGTGACAGCAGTATTGGAGGTGGCCTTGGGTATATAATGGCGTGTACACTGCTTTCACCAATGGAGGGAAACAACTGCATCAGCCCGCCAGCCACAACTGTATAGTTTTTTCCCAGGGTTTGTCTTGTCATTGTGATTCCCCTCAGGGCTCAACCTCCAGTGCAAGACCACTGCAAGTGAATGCAAGTGAATCTGATTGCTTCCTGCCCTCACAGCCACTCCTGTCCTACCTTTCTCTCCAAGTTCATTCTCCTTTCTTGCTCTTTGATAAAAATAACCTCTGGTGCAAGACAACTGCAAGCAAATCTGATCACTTCCCACCCTCACAGCCACTCCTGTTCTGCCTTTCTCTCTGGTTTCATTCCCTGCTCTCAATTTTTGGACAAGGATGATCAGCACTAAGTATGAATGCATGGCAGCAGTATGTTCCTCAAATACAATCCTTAGCTTCATTTCCTATTTACTAACTATTTTTTTTTTCATTTTTCAACAATTTTAGTTCATTCAGCACTGCATTAATGTGCTCATTCACTCATTCCAGGCATCATCCGTGCCTACATTTGTAAGGACTTGAGGTGTATTTAAGCAGCCTCACTTGTTGAGGATGGCATCGTACCAGAATCATGGTGTGTTCTTCTTTTCCTCTCGCGTGCACATTTGTCTCTCCATCACTCAGCACCCACATCTGTGGTACTGCCATCCACAATGCCTCCATCATCACCATGCCTCTGCTTCCATACCAGCATTGTGGAATCGCTCATCTTGTCTACATTCCATCTATCTTGAACAACACTCCTCCTCTACTGCTGCTAGCTTGGCTACACCCCTATGGCTCGAAAATCTTGCCAGGTTCCATCTGATGCCAGCGATGTCTCAACCATTTCTCCTGTGTCATCATTCTCTTCCGTTTCTGAGTCTGTGAAGACCATCTCCAACAACAATGAAAAGCCCTTGGTGTGACCACTCAAAAAGGCAAAAACCCACCTCTCAACTCACTCGAAGTCATCAACTATCAATCAGGATGTTACTAGTCAGAATGCCACAAATAACAATGAAGCATCAACTGTCCTGAGTGATTCATCTGATATTGAGATTATGGAGGTGGATCTGGAGAAGGAGCTTGGTACGTTTGTTAAATATTCTTACTGGCTGCTCACAAATTCATGGCCATGCATTACAGAGGCTTTGAAAAAGAGCTGGCACTCCCCAATATACAGTTTCTTCAAGTCCAACAGTGTCTCTATTCAATACCATAATGGCCGCATGTGCCACTTCTTCCCATGTGCAGCTCAGAAGTGCAAGACTACTGTTGGTGGGGTTCGTCGCTTTCAGGATTTGAAGGACAAGTCCTTGACAGCCAATCTCAGGCACCACACAAACCAATGCTTTGGTGAAGAGGCTGTTGAGAGCAGCAAGGCTGGAGTTGCACAGAGTGCCTCCATCTTTTCCCTTTTTGCTCATCAAGGCCAACAGCCTGTCCAGCACTCTCATTGAACACACACCAACACTGAAGTCCAGTAAGTGCTTGACTGTCTAAATGTGTACAGATTGATGTATATCATGTAAATTGCAGTGCTCACATCATTAACTGGGTCACGAGAAGTAACCGTCCCACATCTATTGTCAAGGATTAAGACCTGCACGAACTCCTCATGGCTGGACGACCCAATATGAAGATCCCATCCCCCAAAACCATCTTGCATGACATTAAAGCATCATTTGGCAAATGCCAAGAGTGTGTCGCGAGGCTTCTTCAGGTAAATCAATTCAAAGTTCTACATACATAGCTGATATACTATTGTGATAGGAACATGCCAGACACCTACACTTTGCCACTGACACTTGGACATCTCCAAACCACAGGGCTTTTGTTGCTTGGACAGTACATCTTGAGTATGAAGGAGTGATGATGTTATTCCTGCTCGATATCATCGAGGTTCCTGAATCTCACAGTGGGGCTGCACTTGGAAATGCATTTTAGGCCATGCTTGAGTGCTTTGGGTTGGAAAAGAAGGTCAGTCGATAAACATGGCGGTTTTCTGTAGCTAATCCAAATGTATAAGATCCATGCCTTCATCGGCAACAATGCAACCTCAAATGACACACAAGTCATGGAGCTTCACATGAAAGACAATTCATTTGACGCATCAAACCATGTCTGCTGCTTCAACCATATGATCCAACTTTCCTGCAAAGCCCTTCTCAAACCTTTCAGTTCCTCCATCGCCTCAAGCACCACTGATAACAACGATATGGTGGATCTTATGGGTATTGAAGATGACGATGAGGACAGCAATGAAGATGAAGATAAGGGTGAGGAGTTGGCTTGTAATGTAGATGATGACACAGACAATGACACGGATGACAGCATTGATGAGCTGGATGCACTGGGTGGGGAGGAACAGGTTGAATTTCTAGAGGCGACAGAAGCTGTTAAGGAGGCAGTCACAAAGGTGAAAATGCTACACTACCATTCATGCATATGCTGTTGCCTTACATGACACCATCAGGTTCAAAAACTGTCTTTTGCAGTCATCCACTCAACTACAATCACATTGCCAGCATGGCATCATACTTGCACAGCCAACCTCCTCAAGCCCAATTTGATCCCACGTGATGTTCCTACATGATAGAACTCTACCTATGACATGCTACGATTTGCTGTCAAATATCAGGTTGTCATTGACAGCATAATGGCAAACAAATCTTTGAAGCTCTGCAAGTTCGAACTCGACAATGATGACTGGAAGATTGTGTACAATCTAGTATCTGTTCTTGAGGTGCATATTATGTACTTATGTACTCAATCCAACTGACAAGATGTTAGCAATATAAAAGGGCTACACTCTTCTTTTCACAAGACAATGCAGGCATTGCATCCATTATCCCTGCCATGGACAAGCTCAACAATGGGCTCAACCCACACTCAAAGGAGTCGTACCACCCTGCTATCAAAAGGGCCATGCAATTGGCTAGTGCAAAGATGAACTGATACTATTCAATTACCAACAAATTGGCAGTGTACCGAATTGCTATGGGTATATAATCACAGAGTCTTTGCTACTTACAAACTGATAAGTTCTTTATTAGTTCTTCATCCAGGACTCAAGTTGGACTATTTCCACATCCAGGAATGGGAAGAGAAGTGGATCGATGTCACTGAAAATCTTGTCCATGAGGAGTATATCAGCAAGTATGAAAACCATGCTCCAGTATATGATGACATACAAATGGCTGACAAGGCAAGTGATTCTGAGTCATTATCTTGTCTGTCTGATTTATTGACATATGCTTGCAGGGAAGTGATGATAGTGGCTTTGGCAATATCTCCATTGGCAAGAAGGTTCCTAAATGAAGTGAAATCGATGTCTACCTCTCTCTCACTGTCAAGAATGTGAAGGATCCTCTCAAGTGATGGGTGGACAACTATTGGACTTACCCAACCCTTTCCAGAATGGCACGCGACTACTTAAGCATTCCTGGTGAGTCAGAGTCAAGAATGCTTTCCTTTTAGGTCATAGCTAATTGATGATATTAGCTACTTCTACAGTGGTTGAATGAATCTTCTCGCAGGGTCAACACCTTTTACACTTCACTCGCAACTGCCTCACACCACTCTCCATTTGTGCCCACTTTTGTCTGGGTTCTTGGACTTGTCATGATATGCTGCGATGGGATAATATGCTTGTAGCAGTGAGGTCTAAAAAGAGGAAGAGGGAACAATTGGTCACTTTGGATAATAATTAGATAGTTGTGTGACTATTTTTCTGATGCTTATAATAGATAAACCACAGGTTTATGTAGACCCAAGGGTTAACCACAACACCTTAGAAAAACAGGTACAGTGTGTACCCTTACCCTACAAGGGTATGGTTATAACAGGTCTGGGTCCAGTGTTGTCTAGCCCAACCTGTACTGTACCCATGCCAAACACTAATACCTTCTTAAAATCTCCTTAAACACAGTTTAAGTAGGTTCACACTTTTTAAGACCATTTTAAGTAACTTAAGCCAACTTTAAGCAGTTTAAGGAAATTTCCATTTTCCTGATGGCCCAGGCACATGCAGAGTACCACACTTGACACTAAGCTACCTTACAGGTTCTTACATGGCTTCTGAAGGATTTGCTTGGTGGAAATTCGAAGACAGCCATAATTGTAGCCATTTCCCTGGCTGGTTACAAAGAGACACTAAGTACCCTATAGTATATGGATCAGGCAAAGAAAATCAAAAATAAGGCTATCATTAATGAGGATCCAAATGCCAAACTTGTACAAGAACTCAAAGAAGAGTTGAAGATGCTCTGATGTGTGGATATAATTCTGTGTTCTGCAACCACTGCAACTACTGATAAGTACTTACATACAGCTCATATGGTGGGCTCAAGCAGCAAAGATGTTTATGATCTGAAGATTCCAGCTGAGAAACAGAAGGTCATGTACAGGACAAAGGACAGGGTTCTCAAAACTGTTATGAAGGCTGAGCTACAAGACCAGCTCAAGTTAAGTGAGAAACTTATGCAGTCTTAACAAGACCTAGGAGGAGAAACTGTTAAAGTGCAGCAAGGTAAAAGTTGGTTGGCAGCTAAGCACACAGACCAGTCAGTAAGAACTGGGGTGCTAAAATGTACAAGTTACACTACTTATACATGAATGAGAGTGCCTGATCTGCAAAGATCATTGGTAGCGAAGACAATAAGAAAAGCTAAAAAGGTAAAGCTACCAGTAGAATAAAATCTTATAGGTAATAAGATAGGCAGATAAAGAGACTATTATGGCACACTAATGAATAGAAGCTGCCAACAAACTATCAGCAATCAACGTGTGTAGAGCTACCAAGGCACATGTAGTGTAGGCAGCTATAGGCAGCTAAAGGCAGCTATATGCCACTGTTAGGCAGCCATAGGCAGCTATTAGGCAGCTGTCTGAACATCTTGGGAGCTCATAGGGAGTGACTGGAAGTAGTTTAAAGCAATAAGATATATTGCATCAGGAAAATGGAAATTTCCTTAAACTGCTTAAAGTTGGCTTAAGTTACTTAAAATGGTCTTAAAAAGTGCGAACCTACTTAAACTGTGTTTAAGGAGATTTTAAGGAGGCATTACAGTGGCTCAAAAAACTGTCCCAATGTTTGGCTGTTTTGAAACAATTGACCAGCCATAAATCAAATAAAATAAGGAATAATCTGAAACTAATATGTGTAATATTACATTATCTTGGCTTTCAAATAAGCCCTAGATCATGTGATTTGGATAAGAATTGATGTAATGGCAGGTAAAATAAAACACTCTATCATTGGGACAGTTTTTTGACCCTACCTTATTTTCACAAAAGTCTATAGTATTTCTACAATAGAGACACAAATACTTATCCTAATGGGCTGAAACTTTTCATAGAGATAATATCACATATATTGAGCCCAACCCAGGTGTAAGTAAGCAAAATAACTACTCCTTTCTTACTTATAGCACTTTTGATATTCATTACTTATTATACCATTTATCCCTTTTAAAGTGTGTTCCAAGTTTGGGAAATGGCTGAAATGGGTTTGTAATTAGTAATATTTGCTAATATAAGCAGGGCAGTGCCAATAATGCTGCTAAAAGGTATTCAATGATCTTTTTTCCCTCTCTTTATTATGCACTTTTGACATTATTGGGTCTTTTCAACAAGGCACAGTCATTTAAATGACTCATAACTTTTACAAAAAGCAAGAACATGATCTTATTAACCAGATTGCATATTTACATTACTAATAAGTAGGGAATTATAGGCTCTATCTATGTTTAAAACTTCTTTCTATAGTGATATTAATAAATTTTTCAGATAAAATATAAAAGTCAAAGGCTAAAATGGCATTGGGTGTTTTGATTAATTAAATAGGATTTATATAAGCTCTATAGAGTCACATGGCCAATATTAGAAGTGATTATTTTAAGATTTATTAAAATATTGCTATAAAAAGGAGTTTTAAACATAGATAGAGCCTATAATCCCCTACTTATTTGTAATGTAAATATGCAATCTGGTTAATAAGATCATGTTCTTGCTTTTTGTAAAATTTATGAGTCATTTAAATGACTGCACCTTGTTGAAAAGACCCAATAATGTCAAAAGTGCATAATAAAGAGAGGGAAAAAAGATCATTGAATACCTTTTAGCAGCATTATTGGCACTGCCCTGCTTATATTAGCAGATATTACTAATTACAAACCCATTTCAGCCATTTCCCAAACTTGGAACACACTTTAAAAGGGATAAATGGTATAATAAGTAATGAATATCAAAAGTGCTATAAGTAAGAAAGGAGTAGTTATTTTGTTTACTTACACCTGTGTTGGGCTCATTATATGTTATATTACCTCTATGCAAAGTTTCAGCCCATTAGGATAAGTATTTATGTCTCTATTGTAGAAATACTATAGACTTTTGTGAAAATAAGGTAGGGTCAAAAAACTGTCCCAATGATAGGGTGTTTTATTTTACCTGCCATTACACCAATTCTTATCCAAATCATATGATCTAGGACTTATTTGAAAGCCAAGATGATATAATATTACTTATATTATTTTCAGATTATTTCCTATTTTATTTTATTTATGACAGGTCAATCTTTTCAAAATGGCCAAACATTGGGACAGTTTTTTGAGCCACTGTAGATAAAAAGAGAAAAGGGGAGGAGTGTACAAGTCTGTGAATCCATCCCCTTGTTAAGGTCCTTTTGGCAGGAGAGGAGGTTGGCAATGGTGTTAGTATTGCTGGGAATGTGTTCAAGTGTGAAGTTGAAGTCTTGTAGGAATTCCATCTAGCAAGCTTGATGTTCTGTAATCTTCTGTGGTTGGCAGAAGTACTGTAAGTTTTTGTGGTCTGTTTGGGCTGAGATAGGGTGGTTAGCACCAAGGAAGTAGGTCTTCCACATTTAAAACCATAAATGATTGCTGCCATTTCTTTGTCATGTACAGTGCCTCAAAAAACTGATCAAATGTTTTGCACTTTCTGAATGTGTTGACTATATCTCAGGAACTAATAAGGGTAAAGTTATGTAATTAGGCTTGTTTGAAAGCCATTCATCACAGATTTGTAATGCTATACTGTACAAGGCAATAGGACAATTATATAAAGAGTTATGAATGATCTTTTCTGGTGTATCCATTTGATCAGTTTTTTGGCATAAATAGTTGATGCAATATTTCTAAAATAGAGACACAAATTCTTATCCCAGCAGGCCAAATATCTGTATGGGAGTAATATAGTGTTGAATAAGCCAAAATCAGGTGTAAGCAAGCCAAAATGGCCACTCTTTCCTGACTTATAGCACTTGACTTCCATAATATTTGTTATGTTATTTATACTTGTTAGAATGGGTTCCAGACTTGGAAAATGGCTGAGATGGATCTTTTAATTAGTAGTATTTGGTAATATAAGTGATATAATACTAATATATTTGCAAAAAGTCAACTAAAAGTTCTCTTTCCTCCTATTTTTGACCCACTTTTAACATTGTTAGGTCTTTTTAACAAGATATTGCCATTTAGATGGCTTATAACTTTTAGGATATCAAGTATATGATATTATTTACCAAATTTAATTATTATATCAGGGCATTATAGGCATTATATAGAGTTAAAACTAGTATAGCTATAAGTTTAAGCTCATTATTTTGAAAAAGTAGTAATAACCTGTTAGAAAAATTATGTAAAATCATGAAAATATTCATATAGATAGATCTATTTAAATGCTTATGGGTCACTTAAGACAACGTTTTGATCCAAGCAACTATTTATATGTAATTTGATCAGCTCTGAAATTGGCTTTAGTAAGCTAGTAGTAATACTAGTATTAACTATAGATAATGCCTATAATGCCCTGATATAATGATTAAATTTGGTAAATAATATTATGTACTTAATGTTCTAAAAGTTATAAGCCATCTAAATGGCAATATCTTGTTAAAAAGACCTAACAATGTTAAAAGTGGGTCA
>QFEZ01005633.1:0-19391 GCA_003316425.1 Russula lepida
GCATATTCATTGGATACCCTCAGGGTTACAAAGGATGGAAGTTTTACAGTCCAGTCTCAAAACAAGTCATTATATCAGAAAGAGCTGACTTTGATGAATGCTTTTTCATGAATCAGACACATTCTGCACCTCAAATTGCACCCTCTCACTTAGAATCTCTCCTTGAATTGCCCTCCCTGTCATGAAGTCCTGAAGTTGGAAATTAGGCGAGGGCCTAAGTGAGACCTTTGGGCTTTGAGAGAGAAGAGAGTAGAGATGCCAAAACTGATAAAAGTAGAGAAGAGACAAGGATAAGTTGGGAAAAAGGGGAAAACACTCAATGTCTTGTAAGTCGAGGTCAGCTCAAAGGCACGAGACACTCAAATACTAGCCTTCAACTATGATGGCTCACAGGTTAGCTTTATAGACAGAGAGTTTGAGTTGGAAGTACAACAGGGGTGTACTACATCCAATATACTGGGAACATAGGGGCTATCCAAACTAGGGTCTTACTATTACAGCTACAATTGCAGGAAAATAGGATAAAAGGGCAGAAGGGCTGCAAATTTATCACATTACCCCCTCCTTAAGGCATTGGTCCCTGACACTTGAGGTTCCAATTGGTTGCCAAGGAAGAGTGGCAAAGATGCTGGCTAGGAGGCGGTGTGGAGTGGCCAGGTGCACATGATGGAAGGTGTCAATTAAGGCAGGGCAGTTAGAGAGGTTGGAAATTGGCTCCCAACTATTGTGGCCTGCATTGTACCCTTGCCATTTGACAAGATATTGAAGTTGATTGCAATAGCGATGATTGTCGAGGAGCTCTTCAACTTCATATTCAATGCCATCTTCAGTGTTGACAGGTGTGGGGGGTAGTGGTTGTTATCTGTTGACCTCATTGCCCTCCCAAGGAGAGAGGTGGTCGATGTGAAATACAGGGTGCTGTCTCATTGTGGGGGGTAGTTGGAGTTGGTATGTCAACTCACCAGTGCATTCTAGGACTTCGTATGGACCTAGTTGCTGAGGTGCTAATTTGCAACTAGGTTGCAAGAGCACAATGTCTTTAGAGCTCAACCATACTTTCTGGCCCGAAACAAAGGTTGGAGCAGATGTGGACCCAAGGGGTGAGTCTTTAAGGGCACATTTCTCCATACAAAGGGCAGCTTCTGCCTCTCATTGGACTTCTCGCAGCTTGGTCAGTCATGCATCAAGCACAGGAAATTTGGTAGGGGGGCCACAGAGCACTGTGAAATCAGGATGATAGCTGTATATAACCTCAAATGGGGTTATATGGTGCACCGAGTGCAAATGGCTATTGAGGACAAACTCGGTGGTCAGGAGGTGAGAGACCCAATCATCCTGCCTGGCATTAGTGAAGAGGCACAGATGCCTTTCTATCTCCTGATTGGCACATTCTATCTGTCTGTTAGACTGAGGGTGGTAGGCTGTAGTGAGGGCATGTGTGATCCCTAATTTCTGGTACAGAGCTTGGGTGAGACACACTGCAAATTCTGGCCTGCAATCAGAGACAATCTTGGCCGGGATTCCATGAAGACGGAAGATCTCACAATAGTGAAGCTTAGTGATCCCATTGGCATTGACATCTGAGATAGTCAGGAAGGTATGCACTAATGATTGATGTAAACCATGATGGCATCAAAGCCCTGAACCTAAGGTAGCCCAGTGATAAGGTTGACCCCCATGGTTTGCCAAGGTCTATTAGGGATGTCATGGGGGTACAGGACAGAATGAGGATGATAAGCAGGTTTATATCATTGACTCGTCTTGCAACTGGTCACATATTTGTTTACAAAAGTGGTAATCCTGGGCCACCAGTAAAGTTGACTGACCAAGTTGAGGGTGCCACGCCATCCAGGGTGCCCTGCCATGGGAGCATTGTGACATATTTGGACAACTCACTTTCAGAGAGTTGAAGTCTTTGGGACATAAACACACCCTTTGTAAAAGACTAACCTGTCCTTCTCCTCCCATCCAAGCAGCTTATCTTTAAACTGTTGAGGGCCTGGCTGAGTCAGTGCTTTAAAGGTTGACAACACCTCCAGATCTTCCCTCACTGCTTCCCTGATCTCCTGCTCCAAGGTGATCACATCCTTGGCCAGCATAGCTCCGATCTCCATGAACCACTCTGGCTTCAAGACTATCTGACCTCGGTTATTGTCTGCATTGGCCTTCTAATGGGGTGAGTCAATTTAAAGTTGAATCAACTGAGATAGAGGGACCATCAAGCTTGGCATTGACTAAGATCTTGAGCAGTATGCCAGTACTCCAAATTATGATGATTGGTAATAATGGTGAAGGGTTCTAGCAGACCTTCCAGGTAATGTTGCCAATCTTTGAGTCCTCTGACAACTGCTAGCATCTCTTTGTCGTAGATTTCATAATTGCACTTGGCCTTGGCCATCAATTCAGATCTGTATGTGATGGGTGCCAAATCCCTCCCTCTCCCTGCTACATGAGGACTCCACCAGTTGCATAACTGAAAGCATCGACTTCCAACCAGGTGGGTCATCCCAGGTCCCACATCTGAAGGATAGGCTCATGGATAAAGGTGTCTTTTAAAGAATGGAAGGCCTTGCACTGCTTTGCCTCCCACTGCCAAGCAGCCTCCTTTTTGGTCAGATCATTTAAGGGTCGAGCCAACCTAGCAAAGTCTGCAATGAATTGCCAGTAGAAGTTGGTGAACCCTAGAAAGCCCCAGAGCTCTCAAAGGTTCCACAGGTCAGGCCAGTCCACAACTGCCTGCACCTTTATCGAATCCATTTTCACCTCCCCTTCTTTTATCACCAGGCCTAAGTACTCTACTTCAGATCTTCAGAACTCACACTTTTCTGGCCTCAAATAGAGGTTGTGATCTCGGAGGCATAAAGCACCTTGTGAGTCACCTCTTGATGTTCGCCAAGGGTAGAACTATAGATAAGGATATTATCCAGATATATGGTGACTTTACTGGCAGCCACAAGGTCTGTGAAGATGGTATTCATCAAGGCTTGAAACATTGCTGGAGAGTTCATTAACCCAAAGAACATCACTCAAGGCTCAAACAGTCCCTAATTGGTGGTAAACACTGCCTTCCATTTGTCTCCATCTTTTATGTGGATGTTATGGTAGCCCCATCAGACATCAAACTTTGTGAAGTAGTGGGCTCACTGGAGGTGATTGATGATGTCCAATGCTAACAGGAGGGGATATCAATTCTTAATGGTAAAGTTGTTTAGTTTTCAATAATCCTGTACAAGTCTGAGCTTTTCCATCCTTCTTTTTAATGAAGAAAACTGGGGAGGTGATTGGGGATTGGGACAGGGCAATATACCTCTTGTACAGGTTCTCCTCTAGAAATCGGTCTAACTCCTGCTGCTCGTTCACTGGCATTGGATACACTTTCGATCTGATCGTCTCTGGTGTCTCTGGTTTCAGTTCAATGGCATGGTCGTAAGGTTTATGCTTGGGCAGGCATTTCAATTCGATCTCTGAAAAGACTTTGGCATACTGGCAATATGGTGCTAGGATAATCTCCTTGAAAGAGCATTGGGGTTTTGCCTTGCTTGCCTTTTCTGCCAACTCAGTAGAGTAGGTATACCCTGTGGCACACCATACTGACTCCGATGGGTCTTCCAGTACTCCAGCCCTCCACCACTTTCACTGTTGCAGACAATTCACTGCTATTCTCTCCACTGAAGGGGAACTTTTATCTCCTGCCTTCCCAGCAGTGATGTCCACCGTACCCTCAGCCCAGTCTACCCATGGATTCATGGCTTGGAGCCATGGCAACCCCAGGATCACATTCTCAGGGCCCAAGTCCATGACCAAGAATTCATGCCAATCCTCCAAGTCACCCACTTCCAACCAAAGGTGGGCAAAACAGGTTATACTCCTGGCTCAGTTCTTGGATCCATCAATATTATAAAGCGAGAGCTGTCACCCGAGTGAGTATGTATGGACCTGATGTTTCTTGACAAACTGAGCACTAATGAACAGGGCTATTGCTCCACAGCCGATCATTGCCACTACTGACGTGCTGCGATGCTGACCTTTGAGAACCACCTGGATTTGAAAATGGGAAGTCAATGGCTTCAACTCAGAAATAACACAGAAGTTTATACCATCATAACAATTTGATTTCAATTCAAGATGAGGGTCAGTCTTCAACAGACATCATTTTGCCGGTGACAGCTTGGCAGCTTTCAAGTGCACCCAAATTAAAAATCCTCACAAAGGGCCACAATTTGGTCTGCCAAGGCCTGCTGCTGCTCTTGGAGTTTAGCAAGGGCCATCGGGATTGTGGCTGCCATTGTAGGCTTCTCCAAGTCCTCCAAAGTCACCTTCAGAGTGCCTCCATTGGCAAATTCCTCCTCCTCGGTGGCCACAACCCTTTGCCAGCTCAGACACCCAAGAAACTTCTCCATACAGACCACCTCTTGGTGGCCTACCTGATGGCAATAGGTGCAAACCTCCTGCTCATGGCCCCCTTGCCTCCTCATGTGAGTGCTCAATCTGCACCCGAAACACTTCCCACACATGCATCAGAGAAATTGCTCTTGCATACGAGTAGTGTCAACTTCCATAGCTGGTGATTCTGAAGTCAATGGCACAAAAGGCTGAGTAGGGGTGGGGGATGGCATAGTAGTGGTTCCCATGGCCTGCCTGGTGCACTTTCTCTCTTGGTCTCACTCTGCCATGCGCTGACAAATGCAGAGATCTAAATTGGACACTACTGTGACAAGTTTGTCCAGGGTGCCGATTGGACAAGCCATATGCACTAGTTTGTCCTTGATTTGCATGGAGAGGTGCTCATAGAAGTGATCTTGTAAATCAGCCCCAGAATAGTTGGTTCATCCCATCAAGTCCTTGAATCAAGCCGCATACTTGGGTACTGTTGAAGAAGCCTGCCACGAAATGTGGAGCCTCTCCTTGGCATCTATGGCCTTGTCCATGGTCTCGAACCAGGCTTTAAACTGAGTGCAGAAAGTGTCCCAACAGCTATCGAATGGAGCATGGCCAGCTGCAAACTCCTCCATCAAAGGTGCAGCCCACACAGCCACATCATCTTGGAAGTATGACAGCACAATATGAATCCACTCCTCCAAGTCCCTCCTATCCACTGCATTACCATGCTTATCAATGGTATTCAGACTGGTGCCCTGGGCCATTGCCCACATGGTGAATGTGGCAAAGAATTGGCATGCTTTGCTACCCTGTTCACCTTTAAATGGGAGGGCTCGTTGAACTGTCATGGCTTTAGATAGGTTGCTGGCTGGCTGCATGGTAGATACACAGGCTAAGGTGGTCATGGCTTCAGTGAGTTGGGCCATCAGTTCAGTGGGGTTTGGGACAGCTGGGCCACCACCTGGGTTATCTGGTGGGTCCATGGTGAGGTGATATGTTGTGTGATAGAGAGTTGGTAAGCAAGGGATGAGGTTCAGACTTGAGCCCCTATCTCAGAGGGATACTGAAACTGGTGAGGGCAAACATACATTGGATGCTGGCATTGGTAAAGAAACTCAACCTAATGTCATGAAGTCCTGAAGTCAGAAATTAGGCAAGGGCCTAAGTGAGACCTTTGGGCTTTGAGAGAGAAGAGAGTAGGGATGCTGAAACTGATGAAAGTAGAGAAGAGACGAGGATAAGTCAGGAAAAAGGGGAAAACACTCAATGTCCTGTAAGTCAAGGTCAGGTCAAAGGCATGAGATGCTCAAATACTAGCCTTCAACTATGATGGCTCACAGGTTAGCTTTATAGATAGAGAGGTTGAGTTGGAAGTACAACAGGGGTGTACTACATCCAATATACTGGGAACATAGGGGCTATTAAAACTGGGGTCTTACTATTACAGCTACAATTGCAGGAAAATAGGATAAAAGGGCAGAAGGGCCACAAAATCATCACACTTCCCTTCTATTCCACTCCCTGCATTAATGGATGATGCCCTAGATGATCCTGACACTCTAGAATGCTCACAGAAGCCAGTTCATGGGGGAGATGGGTCTATTCAAGCTGACCTGCCTTCCATTTGCTCTGAAACACCTCCTGCATCGCCCCAGAGCTCCCAATCACTTCCACCTGCTCATCCAAGTCCACCTGCACCTCTAGCACTTCTGTCACGCCCTCAGCGCACCAGAAGACCCAGATCTGAGTGGCTGCCAGAGCAATGGCCTGTTCCAGAGTGCTATAAGCAAATGAGAGAGTCTACTCCAATCATTTTCTCTTCTTCTTCAGAAGATAGTGGCTCAGATGATTCAGATGATCCCATTGACCTCATTAATGTGCACTCAGCCTCTGCTCCTGAGTCCACATCTTACAAACAGTCTTGGCAGTCATCTGATGCAAATTTGTGGCACACAGCTTGTGAAGAAGAAATGGAGGCACACAGAGTCAATGGCACTTGGGACATTGTCAAGTTGCCCCCTGGGAAGCATGCAATTGGGTCTAGATGGTTCTTGAAGGTCAAGCACAATGCCAATGGCTCCCTGGATCACTACAAGGCCAGATTGGTTGCCAAAGGCTATTCACAGCACCCTGGCTTTGATTTTAAAGAGACATTTGCTCCCACCATTTGCTACTCCACCATTCACACTGTTCTTGCCATTGTAGCATTAGAAGACCTTGAACTTCACTCTGTAGACATTTCTCATGCCTATCTCAATGGCACATTGGAGGAAGAGATCTACATGCAACAGCCAGAAGAATTTGAGATGGGAGGTCCAGAATATGTTTGCAGGCTCAACAAGTCGCTCTATGGCCTCAAACAAGCTAGTAGAGTTTGGAACAAGACAATCCATTCTGTTCTCACTTCTATGCACTTTAAGCATGTTCAATCAGACCATGGGCTGTACACACTCATCACTGATGATGATGCTTAGGCCTTTATGACAGTCTTTGTGGATGATATAATGCTTGCTAGCTCAAACTGTCACCTTCTTGACACTATTGTGCAACAACTGTCCTAGCACTTCAAGCTTTGAGATCTAGGCCCCACAACTCAACTGCTAGGTCCAGAAATCAACAGAGATTGTCCCAATTATCGCCTTGTTCTCTTTCAGGGCCAGTATATTGCCAATCTCCTCCAAGAACATGGAATGCAAGATTGCAAGCCTGTGTCCACTCCATTGAACCCAGGACAGCGCCTTTCCACCTCCATGTGTCCCCACATCAGAAAAAGGGAAATTTCCTTAAATTACTTAAAGTTGGCTTAAGCTACTTGAAATGGGCTTAGAAAGTATGAACCTACTTAAACTGTGTTTAAGGAGATTTTAAGAAGGCATTAAGTACTATAAGGATGCAATAAGACATTAAGGAAATTTCCTTTTTCCTGATGCAGAATGATTCTGAAGCATCTGAGATGCAGAATGTGCCTTATATCTCCATTGTTGGCAGCCTAATGTACCTGGCTGTCACCACAAGGCCTGACATTGCTTATGTAGCTGGAGTTCTTGCCAGATTTAACTCCAATCCAGGACCAAGTCATTGGCAAGCTGCTAAGCATGTTCTGCACTATTTGAAGGGCACAATGGACTACAAGATTGCATATCAGCCCTCAGACTCACCTGAGCACTTCATCACTTATTCTGATGCAGACCATGGAGGCAATCCTGACAATGGGAAATCCACAGGAGGTTATGTGGTCAAAATTGGATCTGGAGTGGTATCCTGGAGCTCCAAGCTTCAGGGATTGGTTGCACTGTCTACAACTGAAGCAGAGCATATCTTAGCAGTGGAAGCAGGCAAGGAGATCCTCTGGATGTGTCAGTTTATGGGGGAGCTTGGCTATGACATCTCTGGCCCTTCAGTACTCAGAATGGACAACCAATCTGCCATTGCAGTCAGCAAAAATCCAGAGCATCATGGGAAGATGAAACATCTTTCACTTTGCCTATTTTGGATCAAAGATGCAGTGCAAGAGCAGCTAATTGCACCTGTGTTTGTGGCAACTCAAAATATGGCCGCAGACATCTTCACAAAGGCTCTGGATTGCTTCAAGGTGCAGAAGTGTGCAGAGATGCTTGGGCTGCACTCATAGTAAGCCCTAGAGCATTGCAATGACATGGGGGAGTGTTATTATGCTTATTCAGTTCGCTTCTGCTCAGTTTCTTATTGTTCAGTTTCTTATTGTGTTGGCTGCAGAGCAAGCCATACTATTAGTTCTGTGCCATACTATGGCCTGTATTGTGTCAGAGCATCGCTCTAGAGTGTGGTTTCTGATGTATATAAGCTGCAGATGAATGAAGAGTTCACTTTAGACTTATATATCAGGAAAAGGGAAATTTCCTTAAACTGCTTAAAGTTGGCTTAAGTTACTTAAAATAGTCTTAAAAAGTGTGAACCTACTTAAACTGTGTTTAAGGAGATTTTAAGGAGGTATTAAGTATTATAAGGATGCAATAAGACATTAAGAAAATTTCCATTTTCCTGATGTCCCCTTTATCTGCAGGTTAGTAGTTCACTTTCCCCAATAGATTTAGACTTATCCCCTTCATTTGCAGTCCCCTTGGTCCCCAGTGACTCAAGGGCTCTCTATTGGATGTGTTATAACATTGACCCTGCAAGAAAATCTGCTCAACTGCTGTAGAAGTAGCTAATATCATCAATTAGTTATGATCAGAGGAAAGTATTCTTGACTCTAACTCACCAGGAATGCTCAAGTAGTCACATGCCATTCTGGAAAGGGTTGGGTAAGTCTGATAGTTGTCCACCCACCACTTGTGTTATTGTAGCTTATTGAGTTATTACTGTGCATACAGCTTTGTAGTGTCAGTGCATTGCTCTAGAGGCTATTTCCTTGTTCAGTATTGCTTAGTCAGGTTCATTTAGCCTACAGGTGGACAGAAATAGGGCCTTAGTCTTATTTCCTCCTCTGCAGTCCCCTTGGTCCTTTGTGACTCAAGGGGCCTTCTAGATGTGTTATAACAGGTTATGGGCCCTGGCCTGTGCTCTCTTTAAGTTGCATGCATCTACACACTCTCTTTCAACCCCTCCTTCAATTCCAAGTCATTCCCTTACATTTCCACCCAGCAATCACTTATTTCACACTCATTTCTTACCACCAACCTTCTCCATTATGTCCTCTGCCAAAGACTCATCCATTTTGTCTATAGCTCTCCTTAAAAGTGAGAACTATCACTCCTGGGCTGATGACATGAAGTCCTGGCTTGAACTCAACAGTCTCTGGCATTTAGTGTCTGGGTTGGAGAGAAAACCAGTTGAAAGGGCTGAGGTTAAGGATTCACATGGTAATGTGGTCACCCCTGCTGCAGATGTTGATGAGGACAAGCTAGAGTGATGGGAGATCAAGGCTAAGAGGGCTGCTGGTGCCCTCAAGACTGCCATGTCCCCAGATGTCAAGGTTCTCATCAGGGATGGTGAAGATGACCCTATCTTCATTTGGGACACCCTCAAGACCTCCTTCATTCAGCAGTACACTGCACCATGCTTTAATGTGTACCATGCCCTGCTCTCTGTCCAAAAACTGGACTCTGAGTCACTAGAGGGCCTCATCAACAGGGTAGATGAACACATCAGGATCATCAAGTCACTTTTACCCTCCTCCTTTACCATGGACAACCTCTATGATGAACTGGCTATCATGGCCATCATCAGAGCACTTTCCCACTCCTTTGACGATGCTATATGCACAATCTCAGTCCTGGACAAGTTTGACAAGCAGTCTATCATCCAAATGCTTAGAAACATGGACCAGACACATACCAACCTCTCTAGAACATCCTCAGCATTCTATGCAGCCCCAGCTTTCCAGAAGGTGTCACAATGGCCATCCCAAGTGTCACTCTTTGCTCCATCACCCTCCTTACCCTCCATCTTATCCACTTCTGCATAGAGCAAGGGGAGTTGCCCTAAATGTGACTTCTGCTCTTGCCTAGGCCATATAGAGGCCAAGTGCTTCCTTAAGGAGAAGCTGATGTGCCAAATCAGCCCTTTTCCTCTATTCACAGCCTTCCCTGCATCTACATCACCTCAAGCCTCTCCACAGTCCACCTCCAGTGCCCCACAGTCTGCTCAGATCACCTTAGCAAGTGCTCTCTCCTCCATCACTCAATCTGTGTCTCACATGTTCTGGAATGCAGATACAGGTGCCTCAGCTCATATGACATTCTATCGCCATTGGATGCATCATATAACGCCTTATCGCATCCCCATTCACCTTGCTGATGGATTTGTGCTGCACTCAGAGGGAATTGGGTCTGTGTTGGGAATCCAACACCCAGATAGGCACTAAAATCCCAAGATTACATGTGCCAATATCGGACTGCATGATTCGGGTATCTGCCCAGATGTATTATTAATACACATATGTTGTAGATACTATAAGGTCACAATGCATGGAATAAAATCTACAAGAGTGCTTCCTGCTCAACCTTCATAGTAACCTCAGCTTAGAGGTTATGTGCCCTGGAGCCTAAACAAAGCCCTCAGACACACAAAACATTCGCTATTATCATTATTTGTGTCAATTGCTATCTATTGCTTGAATTCAAGTGAAACAGCTCCTATTAGCAAATTTATCATTATGTCATCTGACCTTCCTACTATGGGTGAGAGCGACTCAAGCCCCAGCAATTCCAAGCCAGCTGTATCTGGGATTAATAATCTGGATCAGATAATGGCTAGTATTGATTGCATATGCATACAGGATATCTCTGGGAATA
Source organism: Russula lepida (assembly GCA_003316425.1). Classification (NCBI taxonomy): domain Eukaryota; kingdom Fungi; phylum Basidiomycota; class Agaricomycetes; order Russulales; family Russulaceae; genus Russula; species Russula lepida. The sequence goes on from QFEZ01005633.1 coordinate 10,656, forward strand.
CCTAGCAGCCAGACCCTTTGGATGATGAGAACTGGTCATCTTAGAGGGATGATATAGACCTCATGTTTAAGATATGTGGTATGATTGACTATATCACTGGAGAAGTAAAGTGTCCTGATCCATGCATTGACCCTAAGGGTGCCAAAAACTGGGCATATAATGATCAGATAACACAGTGGACCATATGAAATAATGTAGGCCACAACCAAAAGATCCACTGCACTGGAGCTGCTATAGTGCAGGAAATGTGGAGGAATCTTGAGGCAATTTATTAGTCTTGGGGCACACAGACTCAGCATCAATTGATGCAAGAGTTATACAACACCAAAGCTAGAAAAGGTGATGATATAATCACACACCTTGAGCAACTGAAACACATTTGGTTGAGAATCACATTGATTTGCCAGGATCATATGCCAATGACCCCTGAGCACTTCAAGGAATATGTGGTTTATTCATTGCCATCCTCCTGGACTACATTTGCAATGCCATATATACAAGAGAGTACTACACATGCCAAAAAGAGGCATGCAGACCCTTATTGGCAAATGCAATGAGGAATATCACCAGCAGAAAAGAAAGGAGAAAATAGAGAATGTGGCCAAAGGGAATACCTATTTGGCCAAAGCCTCTACCTCAAAGACACAGCCAGCGACAACAACTGGCAGAAAAACAAAGCATGAGAAATGTGCAGTATGCAGATACAAGAATCATAAAACCACAGAATGTTGGCTCAAAGACAAGCCGAAATGTGAATATTGTAAAAAGTTCTATCATATGACAGATAAATGCAAGAAACTCAAATACAATAAAAAGAAAAAGAGTGATGCCCAAAAAGCTAATTTGGGCAAAGCTAAAATGGTTGCTTTAGCACTCACTGAAGACAAAAAAACCAAAAAAAAAAACCAAAAAAGTTGAGGCAAATATTGCCAAAATTAACAAAGAAGCAATAAATACAGTTAGGGAGATTATATTCCCAAGCATCAAAGAAAATGATGGTCTTATTGATTACAATGATAACAATGTACAGATGGCTGATTTCAATGATAATGTTGATCACATTTATGATTGGTTGGCCAATAGCGGAAGCATGCTACATATTACAAATCAAAGAAATATATATGCAGAATACAAATCAACTGCCCACATTGTGCAAGACATTGGAAGAAAACAGATGCATGCTGAAGGGCATGGCACTATATTCATAAAAGCATGATTTGGTAATTGGATAACATACTTACAATTACAAAATGTGCTATATGTGCTGACAAATAAATATAATTTATTTGCCCTGGAAAAATGGGACTCCAATGGGCATATGTACCAAGGGCACGCAGGAAAACCAATATTATATAATAAAGACTGAGAAATCATAACAGTTGGTACAAAAATTGATCAGAATCTATACAAATTCACATTTGAGAGTGCTGCAGAAAAAAACGGACCCATATATGCAATGACTAATCAGCCAGTGCAAAGCTGGGAAACATGGCACAAACACTTTGGTCATGTGGGGTATACAGGCCTAAAAGTCTTATATGATCAAAATATGGTCGAAGGCTTTAATGTGGACACATCAAGTAAGATAAAAGATTGCACTGCCTATATTCAGGCAAAATTGATTGTGCAACCATTTAAAGGACATCATATATCTTGTCCAAATAAAGGAGAAATAACGCATATCAATCTATGGGGCAAATACGATGTCACATCAATAAGAGGAAATCAGTATTATCTCTTGCTCATAGATGATGCAACCAGATACATAACAATTGAATTCCTTAAAGCTAAATCAGATGCTGCTCGCAAAATACAGGCATATTTGTCATACCCCCAGATTAGAGGACATGTGATATATGCAATCAAAATTAATCATGGCACAGAATTCCTCAATCAACCAATGAAACTTTGGTGTGATATAAGAGAAATAGAACTCCATTTAATTGTGCCATATTTATCTGCTCAAAATGGAGTTGCAGAGCACATGAATCGTACTTTAGTGGAGCTAGTGTGTGTGATGTTAACAGCATCACATTTACCAGAATTTCGCTGGGAACCTGTGGTAAATCATGCCACATATGTACAAAATCAATCATATATGAAGGCTGTACAAAGCAAAACACCTTATAAAGGCTGGCACAATACAAAACCAAACGTATCCTTATTAAGAGAGTTTGGATTGCCAGTCTGGATCCTTTTACAAGGACAGCATGTGCAGTGAAAAATGCTACCAAAAACAATACAATATTACTATGTAGGGAATGAGGATAATTCCCAATCAATCATATATTATAACAAAGATACTCAGAAATTAAGTATCTCAAGAAATTTCTACTTTCTACTTGATCCCCTTATATATGCACCAAATGATCATGTGCATGAAGGGGAGCAGCCTAGACAAGCCACAGCTGATATGCGCAAGATTGAAAGCGCTAATAATAAGTAGCCTGAAACTGGACCAGATATATATGAGAAAAAAGAAAGAGATATACAAGACAAAAAGGAGGAATATGAGCCTACAAAAGATAAGGGGAGCAAAAAACAAGTCCCTAAGCCACAAAAAAGAAAATATGAAGCCACAGAACCTGAAAATATAGATGTACCTCGAAAAATGAGAGGTAAACGTGTTGATTATTGAATCCTGGAAAATCCTGAAGAATACAATGATGACCCAGAATTGGAAGTCCAATTCGTAGAAATGTATAATATGGCCAAAGCAGGAGATGAATTCTACAGCTTAGCTGAGGCAAAACAATCCCTGGAATGGCCACATTGGGAATGTGTGATCTGAGCAGAGTTGGATCAACTCCAGGACAAAGGGACCTGGAAACTCATTGATCCACCTGAGGACACTGTCCTGTTAACAAATAAATGGGTCTTTGTTAAAAAGAAGGATAGAGAAGGAAAGATAATTAAATACAAAGCAAGGCTCATAGCTAAAGGATGCACACAGAGACCTGGGCATAATTATCTGGAAACACATTCCCCAGTTGTCAGACTCAAGACCATACATGTGTTGTTATCAATTGCTACTCAGGAAAAGCTCATAATCCAACAGATGGACGTAAAAGGAGCTTACCTCAATGGCCATCTACAAGAGACCATATATATGAGGCAACCTGAGGGATTCAGTGATAGATCACAGCACATATGTCAATTAATTAAAACACTATATAGTCTAAAGCAGTCTGGTAGGGAATGGAATATCGAATTTGATAAATAGATAAGACACCATGATTTTAAGCATCTATGATCAGACCCATGTGCATATATACAGAGAAAAAATAACAAAGTGGCAATAATAACAGTCTGGGTAGATGACTTACTGCTATTTGCAGGGTCAGAACAAGCAATGGAAGAAACAAAAAAGGACTTACATTCCGAATGGGAGATAACCGATATGGGAGAACCCTCTCAAATTATCAGCATCGAGATCAAAAGATCCGATGATACAATAAGCATCACTCAAAAAAAGAATGTAGAATCCATACTTGCCAAGCAAGGATATGCTGAAATTAATTCTGTCGTCACACCATTGAATCCAAAAGTGAAATTGGAACCAAATCCAGATGGAAACGAAGGGGACAGAAGTAATGCTTATGCTCAATTATTGGGGGAATTACAATATGTAGCAAACACTACAAGACTTGATATCATATATGCCATAAATAGGTTGGCATCATATATGGCATCCTGACTTAAAGCATCAAACTGCTCTCAAATGTGTATTGCGCTACCTATCAGGGACAAGGGACTATGGTATAACATACAAATATATACCAAATTCAGAGCCCACATTCCTAGGTTACACTGATGTTGCCTTTGCTGATAAGGAAGATAAAAAATCTACTAGCAGTTATGTAATCATTGTATCAGGCAGCATGATAATGTGAAAGTCCAGAAAGCAAGAACTCATAGCGCAATCCACTACCAAAGTGGAATATATTGCATTATGGAAAGGAGGCCAAGAAGCCTCATGGTTAAGAAATCTATATCAGAAGCTCAGATATCCCCAATATGTGCCAACAAAAAATTATTGCGACAATACAGGTGCAGTGGCCATCGCAAGGAACCTATTGTATCACAAAAGAACAAAACACATAGATACAAAATTCCATTGGGTATGCGAAAAAGTACAAGTAGGCAGAATCAGTGCAAAATCCTGCAGTACTGATGATCAAACTGCTGATATTCTAACAAAGCCACTTGTACATGATAAGCACATAAAACACATGACCAGAATGGGACTTGTGCTAGTTTGAAGGGGAGTGTTGGGAATCCAACACCCAGACAGGCACTAAAATCCCAAGATCACATGTGCCGATATCAGACTACACAATTTGGGTATCCACCCAGATGTATTATTAATACACATATGTTGTGGATACTATAAGGTCACAATGCACAGAATAAAATCTACAAGAGTGCTTCCCACTTAACCTTCATCATAGTAACCTCAGCTTAGAGTCTGTGAGGTTCATTCCTGTGGTAAATGGGCAGGAAATGGTGCCATTAGAGTTCACTAATGTCCTATATGTCCCTACTCTCTCCACTAATCTGTTCTCTGTCCTATATCTTACAATGCATCACCATTTCTCTGTCTCCATTGTGCTAAACACCCTCAATTTCATTAGGGAGAGCCAGACTGTCTTCCAAGCAAAAGTCTCATCATCAAATGCTGCATATTTCATTAGAAACACTGTTCTTGTTGAAGAGTTTGCCTCTCTCTCATCCACAGCCACTCTTCCCATGAATCTTACCCTCCTGCATCATCGCCTTTGCCATTATCACTTGGCAGGCATCAGAAAGCTCTTGTCAGGCAACCTGGTAACTGGTCTCAGACTTGATTCAAGAGCTGAACCTGATCCAGTATGTGAAGCCTGCAAAGCTGGAAAGATGCACGCAGACCCCTTTCCCCCATTATCCACAAGAGCCTCTAGGCCCCTTCAACTTGTCCATAGCAATGTGCATGGCCCTATCAAGGTGTCCACTCATCAGGGCTATCACTACTGGGTGTCCTTCATTGATGACTTCTCTCGCTTCAAGGCAGTCTATCTCTTGAAGCATAAGTCTAAGACCTTTGCTGCCTTCAAGCAGTTCAAGGCATGGGCTGAGAGTCTTACTGGCAAGAGGATGGGCTCCCTGCATGATGACAAGGGTGGAGAATACATGTCTAGAGAGTTTGATGCATTCTGCATTGCTCATGGCATCCAGAGACAGCACACTGTCAGGAATAGTCCTCAGCAGAATGGTGTAGCAGAGAGGGCTAATAGGACAATTGAAGAGGGCATCATCTCTCTGCTCTATGAGTCTGGCATGCCTTCCTTCTTCTGGGGTGAAGCTATGGCCTCATTCATCCATGTTAGCAATAGGGTGACCACCACTTTGCTTCAGAGAGCCACCCCTTATGAGGCACTGTATGGCAGCAAGCCAGTATTATTATGCTTATTCAGTTCGCTTCTGCTCAGTTTCTCATTGTTTAGTTTCTCATTGTTTAGTCTCCTATTGTTCACCTTCTTATTGTTCAGTTTCTTATTGTGTTGGCTGCAGAGCAAGCCACATTAGTAGTTTTGTGCCATACAATGGCCTGTATTGTGTCAGAGCATTGCTCTAGAGTGTGATTTCTGATGTATATAAGCTGCAGATGAATGGGGAGTTCACTTTAGACTTATCCCCTTCATCTGCAGTCCCCTTGGTCCCCAATGACTCAAGGGCCCTCTATTGGACATGTTATAACAATATATTTTGTCACTATGATTATCTTGCTGAGATTTGGAGGCAGTGTTTGGATAAAACTGCATTATTGGCAGATCTGGGTAGAGAACCTAAATCTGAAAGCTGCCAACAAAGCAGGTTGGCAATGGCCCTGAATTAATGGCAGATCTGTTGCCAAGTTCACTGTAAGGGGCATATCTGCTGCTAAAAAACATTGACCACTGCTTTTCCATGTTACCCATCAGGAAAATAGAAATTTCCTTAATATCTTATTGCATTCTTATAGTACTTAATCCTTTCTTAAAATCTCCTTAAACACAGTTTAAGTAGGTTCACACTTTTTAAGATTATTCTAAGTAACTTAAGCCAACTATAAGCAGTTTAAGAAAATTTCCATTTTTCTGATGGCCCTATGTGTTATGAGGGATGTTGCAGCAATGGGACCAGAAGAGGTGACTTGCCCCCTTTTTCTCTTATAGCTATGACTTGTTCTTAATAACTCTTACCATCTATATGACTAGTGTATTGACTCAACTACACTGACTCATGAACATTTATATGACCCGCTCCTGACTTGAGTGACTTGTATGACTTATATTCATGTATATAAATGACCATGCTAGGCATCAGACAGCCTTAAGCTTGTCTTTCTGTGCAATACAGTTAGATTAGCCTCATGAACAACTGAATCCCTAGAGCAGTGTGCTTAAGCCCTCAATAAAATGTTTGGGCATTGGATCTAGCCACTAAGACTCATCTCCCACTCATGACTTAGTTGCTAAGTCACTTGACTGAGATCCCTGAGATTCAAAACAAGCTCAACCAAAGCAAAACAATTCTGAAGTTGCCAAGAAACCCAAGATCCCTGAAGACACTATGGACTGTCAGCAGACCATTCAGTCAAAAATAGTCACACTTTTGGTTCCCCTGACATGTACAAATGGTCATACAAGTGGGACTACCCAATGGCTGGCCGAACTAGCGTATATGTGGTTCTGGCTGACCCAAAAAATGTTATATTCCCAAATTAATATAGTGTAGGTGTAAGGTGTACTTGACTAATACCACATGTGCAATCATATGTTCTATGCACATATGGTACTGGCCGACCATGCTGAACATGCCTAGTTAGCTAATGCCATATGTGTCATCATATATGCCTGGCCACAGAAAATGGGCAGCCAGCCAATACCATATGTATGACCATACATGCTATGCACATATGGTACCAGCTGGCTGTGCTGAACCCAGGCAGTCAGCCGGTACTGTATGTGGGATTATACATGCTATGTGCATATGGTACTAGCCAGCTGTGCTGAACACAGGCAGTTGGCTGGTACCATATGTGGGATTATATATGCCATGTGCATATAGTACCGGCTGGCTGTGCTGAACACAGGCAGTCGGCTGGTACTATATGTGGGATTATACATGCCATGTGCATATGGTACCAGCCGGCTATGCTGAACACAGGCAGTTGGCTGGTACCATATGTGGGATTATATATGCCATATGCATATGGTACCAGCCAGCTGTGCTGAACACAGGCAGTCAGCTGGTACCATATGTGGGATTATATATGCCATGTGCATATGGTACCGGCCGGCTGTGCTGAACATAGGCAGTCGGCCGGTACCATATGTGGGATTATATATGCCATGTGCATATGGTACCGGCTGGCTGTGCTGAATACAGGCAGTCGGCCGGTACCATATGTATGACCATGCATGCTATGTACATATAGTACCAGCCATGCTGAATATGGGCAGTTAGTTGATACTATATGCACAATCACACAATGCACATATAGCACTGGCTAACCATGAAAGTTAGATTGTACACATACAAGAATATCCTGATTCCATTAAATATATGCAAACTAGATTTCACTAAAAGTTTATGTTTTTTTCAAACTTCTCTTTGGCATTTTTTCTGAATCTCTTCCAAATGTCCTTTTGCTTTGCAGCATATGCCTTTAATCCTGGTTTTGGATAAGTTTTGTATCACCTCTCCCATTCTTGCTCATGGTGTTTGAACCATAGAGTGGTCCAAACCATCTCATGTTTTACAATTTGTAGCTCTTCTTTCCATCTTTTATATCTGGCCCTAGCTTTTAGCCAGCTAATTCTATGAACTTTTAAGTAGATATGTAAATTTTGAGAAATTCAAGCTGAATGTATTTAGGCACTTACATTCTTCATTCCATAGATTAGTTAGCTCAAGCTGACTTCCCCCAATTCTCCAAAACTAGGGAAGAATATCAGAACTTTGACCCAACCGATTTTCCTCAGTAATGTCCTTGGAGACTCCTAGTTCTTCAGGCTTTATGAGTTGGTACTTTTGTAGGGTATCTTGAGAAGCTTCCAAACAAAATAGTGACCCTCTTGCCCTATGGTAACTCTGAATATCCCTGGTAATCTTTAGGGCCACCCTTCGGATATCTTGTTTAGATCTGGTATCAGTTCTAACTGAAGTTAAACTTTGGAAATTCATCCTATAAAGAATAGACTTGTGACCTAAATGAGTTCTTAGTTTTTCTAAACTGTCATTTGCCTGCCCAATGTGTAATTGGACCTCCTCCTGTATCAGGCTCTCTAAGCCTGCCTATTTAAGGCAAGAAATCCTGACATAGGATGGCATGCAAAGGGTAAAATCTTCAGGAAAGCCCTCATTTGGATTTGACAATGGATCATCTTCATATGGATCTTCTTTGGTGTCTTCATCTATTTTGGCTCCCCAGAATGCCTTTTCTCTCTCTTCATCATCCAAAGTCTCTCCTTTCTCTTCAGGACAGAAGGCAGGATTGTCCTCATGGAGAAAGGCAACATCTGTGTCCAAATTACCCATGTAAAGTTGTGCCTTTTGGTTAAACTTGGCAATCCTGGTGCGAAGGCTTTGTTGCTTTTGAAAAATGTTAGCCTTTTGGGATGCTGTTGGGTTCATAGGCAAGCAGCGTATATCTGCTTGTAATATATCTCTGAAATAGCAACATTAATATTAGAGCCTTTTAATTATTGAGTG
>QFEZ01005635.1:0-34689 GCA_003316425.1 Russula lepida
CGGCGCTCTCCCACTAACGCCCTTCCAAAACGCATGATTGTTTTCCGTGATGGTGTATCAGAGGTACGATTGTTTCTCCCTTTTTTTAATGATCCACCTGACTGACCGAACAACCAGGGTCAATATGACAAAGTGCTCAGGGAGGAATTACCCCAGATAATTGCAGCTTTCAAACGGATCGATGCCAAAAATCCAGGATATCGTCCCACGCTGAGCATCGTCATCTGCGGCAAGCGTCACAACGCGCGCTTCTACCCCACCGATTCCGAATTTGCCGACCGAAACGGGAACACGCGTCCTGGCACGGTAGTCGACAAAGGTGTGACGTCAATGTTGGACTTTGATTTCTACCTCCAAGCACACGCCGGTCTCCAAGGAACCGTCAAACCGACGCACTACACCGTGATCTACGACGAGTCATCCCTAACGGCCGATATGATCCAACAGGGTGTACACACAGCCAGCTACCTCTACGCGCGCGCCACCAAAGCCGTAAGTCTCGTGCCTCCCGCTTATTATGCGGATATTGTATGCGAACAGGCCCGGTATTGGATCCATGGATTTTTGAATCTAGGTCCGGTCAGCGATACGGCTTCTTCTACTTCTGGCAGTGGAGGAAAGGCATCTGCGGTGAGCTTTGCTATGGGTAAAGAGCGTGAGGCGTCCGAACAGCGTGTTTTTGACGCTGCGCAGCGATCGTGGGGCAAAGGCCTGCACCCCAACTTACAAGATTCCATGTTTTACATTTGAGAGTTTTTCGAACCCTCATGTTTTCTTACTAATAATTGCCTGTGCAACGGCTGTCTCTCTCTTCTCCTTAGACTTCGTTCTTCTTTACCTTCTTTGTGCTCTTATGTGTGTACGAAACCGTGACCCGTGCTTGGCTTTGTTAATGCTCGCCCATATAGTTACCCCTGCCCTATGCCCATACCCCCCACTTCGAAAAACGTGTATTTGTAATATGTAGTGTCTTGTACTACCCTCAGTACCCTGCCTTGGCGTATGTATATGCACTGATCTGGAGCAGCTTACCGGTGAATGGAAATACGCGTTGATACGTTGTTGAACCATCACCTGCCCTCGCTGACCCGAGGCCTTACATTTTTGAGGATGTGCATGCGTCGGCCCCGCACGGCAATATATATGACGCAATGACGGCCTGGAACCAGGAGATTTACTATAAATGTAACTAAAGATTGAGGTGGTGCAGAAATAGAGATCAGGGTGCTCACTGCACTGACAGCAACCGAGCCCCTTCGATTTACACCACCACCATCCATCCCCCAGTCACAGTGCATTACGATGGACCACGCAAAGCGAAAGACCTGGCACTGAGGTTATACGGAATAGAATAGAGCGCTTTTAAGTACGGATAAAGTGATCGTCCTTAATGGAAAAGACGACGAAGCGTATTTTGGATCGGACTGCTCGTCCGTCCGATCCCCGATCCTCACCGAAACGCACCTCCTCCAAGCACTAGTGACGCGCGTGCGGTTGTATTCACAACAATATTAACGGCTTCTGTGAGTTTTCTAGAGGACTACACCACACCGCATCAAATCGCACCGCAAGCAACACACGGAGACGAAATGGTATGGTCCACGTGGGTGTGCGTGTGCGTGTCGGGTGATCCACCGCGGGCCCGGCGGTCGGACAAGCCCTGGATCATGGGCGCAAAGTGGCAAAGCGGAGTGTGATTATCCTTGCTGTTTGCCGGTCACCGGAGAGGGGTTCAATTAATTACGCAGTGGCGCATCGAGAAAGAGAGATAAGATAGTAAAAACATGAAGCGAAAATGCAAGAGCTTGATCGATCAAGGAGGATAAGGTAATGATTAACGTACAGACCGATGGGTCTGGTGGCGTAGGCGCAACGGTGGCAGCTGTGGAGCTAATTCCTCTCTCAGTTGATGTTGACTTTTAGGAGTGCGAATTGTGGAGTGAGAGTAAAAGAAGAAGCAGAGGCAGAGGCACAAGGGGGGGCGCGGCGGAGGGCAATCGAGCGAGGAAGAGGAGGGGGATCGAGTACTATCAAAGGTGATTTTCCATCACACAAAGTTAGAGTTGTCGACTCGTGATTCCTACGCGCAAAATGAATAGGCCAAGGTACGCGAACGAGGTCGATGATCACGACGATAAAAGACTTATAATAACTTGACACTGGCATGGAACTCGAAGCATAAAAGACTATAAATTAGACGTAGAGAGAGAGGGCAATCATGACGATGTCGTATGAAAAAAGCTGAAAAAAAGTACAAAAGTTACCGTTAAACAACATCGATACCGCATACACATAAAACTCCCAACCAACCCTCCCTGTAAATAATAAAGAGGAAGCTAGCTATTCATATCCCGATCCGGCACAAGACCGGCAAAAAGGTACACGCATATGGGGGTGTATGCCACGCTTTCGGGGGGAGGCTTATCTTTCGCCCCATGACTCGCCAAACCAACCCGGGCTGATCAGAATCGTATGCGGCGGTGCACGGGTCCACGAATACACGCCGCAGGAACGGGGGTGCTGAACACTGCGAAGGCGCGGAAAGGGGGGAGGGTGTGTGTGTGCGATGGCTGGGTACACGATTCAGCACCCGCTGAGTTCCCGACGCAGCACGAGAGCCCAGGCCATCACAAAATAGCACACGCCCATCGGGACTCCACACTTGATGATCACCTCGGTCCAGTCCCACCGTCGCCCACCCCATCGCCCACCAAGTTTGAGCCGCCAACTCTCACCGCCGCAGCTGGTTTCCCACCATAGGTTGCTCGTCACCCATAACTGGACAGCCCGAGAACAACTCGTAAAACTACCGATGACAGCCCAACAAATGACCGGCCGCCTTTCGTGTCCGATTAGGGTCAGGGTGAAATGAGTGGCGGGCCAGCAAATAGCTTGCAGCGCTAATAATCGAATCAAGGTCGATAAGGGAGGATAGTACACCTTCCATCGCTGGAATAGGCCGGTTGTCAAGCATAGACATTGATAACCTGTTAGTGCGGCCTAGACACAACCTGTCGTAAGGCTCGTCCGAAGAATAAAAAACGCTTATCGGAGTGACGTACCCATAAGGCGGAGACAACGTAATCAATGGGAGCAATCTTCCCATATATGGGCGCATACCATGAATTGAATAGATTGTACAGCACCCCAAATACGGCCGGAACGATAGAGAGCAGTCGGGACACCTCGAACAAGAGCGGCGTGATAGCCTGCTCGAGTAAATTTGGTGGCACCAGCGGACCAGAAACCGGTACAATCCGTGCCGTCGGTAAATGTTTTGGCTGATAATAAAGTCGGTTAAAATTTCGATCAGGGAAAACTAGCGATAACGAATTCTCACTGGCTCATCTGCTTCGGTTTCTGTCTCTCCTGCACCGTGTTGCCCAGGAGCTGTAGTAATGCCCTTGGGGTGTCGAGGAAGGATGCGAGAGCGGAAGGCAACCCCTTGTCCGGGTTGCTTCGCTGTGTAAATCATGTTGTCCTCGCCTTCGTCATGAGGGTGGTCTGGCTCGGATTCGCTGTCCGAGCATGCGTCCTGCGCGGGACGCATGTCGGATTGCGGGTGCGCGTATTGCACAAGGAATGTCGCAGACGATATGTTCTGTTGGGATATGTGTGGGGAGGAACGTGATTTGGTGGCGAGCGGGAATGGCGTGTATGGCGGTGGGGGACCCAGGTTGGCGGTGGTGGCAGCGGTAGTGGCGGTGGCGATAGTGGTAGTCACGGTGGAATTACGTGGAAGCACGACGGGCGGGGAGGATGGTGTGAAGAGAAAGTGTCGACTCGGAAAAACGGCGGCTGTACTAGTGGAAGACGCTCGCCTGCGAGGTGGGGGTTGGGTATTATGGCCAGATGAGGATGCGCGGTTGCGGACTGTAAGAGTGGTATTGCTTCGGGGATGAGAGATGGTAGCGGAAGTGGGCTCAGAACCAGGGGTCGTCGGTAGCTTCGGGCGAGGGCCGGAATGGGATATAGACTTGGGTCGTGTTCGCCTGGGATACGACATGGTTCGTATTCGGGTGAGATGCGAGAACAGACGCGGTTGGGAGATATCTCTCACCTATTCCTTAGAATGTCGTTCAAGGGTTCATATACAAGTGGAAAAGAGAGAGAGCAACGTGTATCTATTCGGCCAAAATGGTAAAACCCGAGGTGCCTTACTCGCACAACGCTCCGTTCCTCTGACCCGCGCAGTCTCCTTTCGTCTCTCCTGCCCTGGATCGCTCCTGCCTATTTCGTGCTCTCCTCTTTCAACGTGGCCCACGATAAACCTTGTGTGCGCCCCGACACAGCTTTTTCGAGTTCCGCTTCGTCAGAGCAGGTCCTGTGCCCTTCTTCACATCTCTGGTCAGACCTGATACCTATTTTTGCATTACCATCTGCTTATCATAGCCATTCAGCCCGTTGCGTGCCCACCTTTCTTTATCGGGTCTATTGAAAAGAGGGCGACAAAAAAAAAAGAGTGCACGATCTTCGCCGCATTGTACTTGCCATGTCCACAAGAATGAAGATCCTTACTATAATCTCACTTGACGTTCCTTCGTGCCTCGGAAACTCGGGACGATGGATTCATTTTCGAGATGCGGTGCGTCGCATCCAGTATTCTTCGCCAAGCTGCATTACATCGTTTCTCCACCTAGTATATCCTTCGTCATGGATCTAGATGGGATGGGGTGACTTCTCCCTTTAAATAGCCTATCTGCTGAGCGATATCGGTTTAACCTCCGCCCATTTTTTGATAACGTATGTCGGCGAGCTGTCTGGACCGACCTCGCAGGCACCTTGCCCAGACAACCCTCGCACCCCATTCTACCAGAGAATAAATCCATCGGGAGCGCCAAGGGGGCGAGGGGTATGTCCGACATAGTCTCGGGGAGGTAATTCACGACACCACCCTTCTCTCCCTTCGGAGTCTTTTTTTAAAATCTGCGTCTGCGTCTGATAGTCTGATCCCCCTGACGTAATTGAAGGCGAAGAAAATGGACGTTTATGTCAGTTTCAAATTATTGGGCAACTTGTTTTGCTCACCTCATCATCCAACTGCCGACACAGCTCACCTCATTCAGCCGTCGACACGACACGCTCGAAGCTTGAACACCTGTTCCCCTCTTCTCTGCGCCCCGCTCGCTCCCCGCCTGTTTTCCCATGCAGACCACTCCTACCGTGAAAGAAAAGTCTTGCGCAACAGCTTTTTTCTGATCGCAAAGAGAGGGCGAGAATTGGCAGTACGACAATCAAATGTCGCAGAGATGTAATATTTGTGCTCTCGTCCCACTCTGCCACACTCGACATCATGGAATCCTTCGCTTCCGCTATCTTTCCTCTACGTTTCCTTCCTCAAGCTCCTCCCCCACGTGGTCCTTTTCAGGATTTAATTTCTGACACGAGTTTTCCGCGAAGATTCTGTTCAAACAGACTCGGTTGTGCTGACTTCACCACCTTAACGGACATCTTATCCCTCCCGCCTTAGGTAAGACCTCGCACGTGAACGAGAAAAGTGCGATATTCCAACAACAATGCTCTTCGATTTTTTCAAGACGAGGAGTTCGCGAGTATGAAAATGCCGTGCTGTGAATGCCCCCCTGCGGGAAAGACATAGACATAGGATGCGAGGTGTGAGGGGAATATGAGAAAGAGCGAATACCGAAGGGACGCAGCGAATTTCGAGGCCAACGGGTCGAGGGAATCACGGGATTCGGGTCTATTAGTCTCAGCGAGCGGGATGCGAGATTCGTTCATTCGTCGCGTCGAATGATTCGGACCAAAGCCGAAGAATAAAAGGCTCGACGACTGAACTGAGATGGGCAAGATGCGAGATATGAATGCGATTTTATACTATGATGATTAGAACGACAAATATATCGTTTTTGGTCATTTTGACCCCTTTTTCCACTCCTCATCATGATAAACAAATCATGGAAAAATCAGAAAGGTGCGCAAGATCAGAAGAAAAAAATCAGAAAAAGGAGTGATTCGACGAAGAATTGATCGTGTACGAGCAGATTGTCAATAGGTGGGACATTGTCAGTAGGTCGGCCACTGATAATATATTTGCGCTTGAATCAATCGTGTTACAACGGGGAATTCATTTAGGAATTCGAATTGTCGGGTACGCCGTGGCATACCAAGGGTACCAGTCGAGGCTGTATACACAATTTCCCTCCTACCACCGTGATATGACAACCAATGAAGGCGCTGGCGAAAAGAACGTATTCGTAGCAATACAATTATTGCTTCGGATACCGGAACCGTTCGTCACATCCAGAACTCAGAAATCCCTGCCATACCTCACGCACTCAGCATTTCGATTTCTTCCATAAGTAATGAGGGTGCCTCAGGGAACCGAGGGATAATCTTACACATGTACGAAAGTGGCCGGCTAATATCCAACAGTCAGCGTCAGAGAGAAGAAGACAGAAAGCGGATTGTTACTTACAAAACCAAACCTGTATCGACAGGCGTGTCCGTATCGACGGGTATCTCCTTCCCGTTTTCATCACGCGCGTGTTCGAGTTGGGCGGCCCAAAGCACTGTGGCCATATCGATAAACAACGAATCATTGGCAGCGTGCTTCCCGACACATGCCCGCCTCCCAAAGCCATATGTGCCGTGCCCATCGTCGCGCGTCTCCACTGGACCCGGGATGAGATTACCGTGCTCGTCCAGGAACCTCTCTGGATTGAAGCTGGCAGCATCGGGGCCATAGAACCCCGGGTCATGGTGGCATTGCCAGAGATTAATCATGAAAAGAGTCCCCTTGGGTATGAACATGCCTTCATACCAATCGTCCTCGGTAGTGGAATGTGGAAGACCTAATGGGAGCGCGGGGCGCCACCGAAGAGATTCTTTGACCAACGCCTGGATATATGGCAGATTGGGAGCATCAGCAAAGGTTGGAGTGCGAGAGCGGCCAACGACGGCATCCAATTCATCTTGCGCACGTTTCTGTATCTCCGGGTGCAATCATAGCACGTGTCCACCAGGCCAGGGTAGTGGCAGTTGTCTCTGCGCCCGCGGTGCTGCAGAATGTGTAGATACGGTTAGATGGACAAACTTTGCGCTATCAACTATAGCAAAAGAACGACGCGGCAACACTTGGTTGTTCAGAGCCTTTAGCCTGAAATGGTGACGACTCAGAAGGTTCTTTGTATGAGCACAAATAATTGACTTACAATGTCGCTGCGAACAATATTCAAAGTCCATTGAACATGGTTGTATGTTGCCGATAATGTTCCATTCCTTCACGTTTCCACTTTGCAAATCTGATAGTGTTCGCCACATTCTAGACGATTAAATAAACAATGAACAATTTAGATCCGTACCTCTCCGGAATGTGAATCATCCAAGGAAACAATTCTACTAGATACGCTCCAGGAGCAGCTGCTGCCGACATGCGGTCGATAAAGGTGTGGATCTTTGTAAAGGTCTCGTCATGTTCGTTCTCGAGGGTGGGGTAGTCATATAATATAGACATAGTGGCGGATGCGGAAGTGCGTTGAATGTGTTTGTCCGAAGCGTCTGGGTTATCGAGAATTGCGGAAGTAAGGAGGATTGCCTCTTTGCGTAAAATTGGATGGTAATCGCGAACGACTACCTTTGTGAGGATTTCATGTGTAGCTCTGCGAGTGCGACGCCACCTACGAGAAATAACGATAAGTTCCGAATCTTTAGAGAAAAGGGCATACCAACAGTTCTGGCATGAACGCAGTGAACAGCCCCCCACAGAGGATATCAAAAGAGACAACGAAACGAGGGCGGTCGGAATAAATGTTTGCACGCCGATCAAGGAGCTCAAAGGCGACCTTAAGGCTATTCAAGACAATAATCGGCTGGCTAAGGGCATTCAGGTACATCATATGCTCTGAGATTTCTGTGATAAATCCGAAGAGTCATGAAGTTGGCAAAAGAACAGAATTGGACGGACCAAACTTTCGCTTGCACTCGCTCTCAAACATCCAGCTCTTATTCTGAAGTTGAAAGGCATTCCCGAGAGAAGACCTTTTGGACCGGGGGGAACTTTGCGCCAAGGGCTTATTACGTACTGAGCTACCAGGGTAATGACAAGGGTCGCAGTTAAACCAAGGTAGGCCATCGAAAGCTGCGAGAGGTAAGCGAAGAAGAGTTTGTTGCCCAGAGTTATGGTGGTTTGATTTGATTTGACAGGACAGGAACGGGTCAGTTGCTTTTTCAAGGATCGTTTGACATCTTGTCCTTGTTGTCTCCACCAAGAAATTGTCCATATGTATGGCAATAGCGTAGATCATTCCATGCCTTTGAATTTTTATGGCCTTTTCATTCCTACACCGGTTACTTGTGGACTTTTTTTGAGAATTTTTCGCACTTTTTCGCTTGCTAGAATTCACGTGAGCGCATACAAGCCGAAGAACGTTCTCTGCGGGTTTACCGATATCGGAAGGCTGCCGAATTTCGACTGTAATTCACTGCATGTGACATAGCAGCTAGTTGACTCCGAGAGTACTGTAGTTTGCTTCACGTACTAGCACGCGCTAAATACTAACCACACAGTATGGTTTGAGCTACAGTCGGGCGCACTCCACAATGGACGATGCATCGGTAATGCGCTCGAGGAGGTTAGACAGACAGCGAGGTTGAAGGACAGTGTTCGGGTCGATACAACCCGAGCGCTGCCGCGAAGCCGACGAGCACAGAGCGGAGTTTCAAAATACACCGTTCGAACGCCACAAGCAGCGTAATCGCTCGCGTTCCCCTCATACTTGTGAGTCCCCGATTCATATATTTAAGTCGAGTATGAGTATAGTAATACCTGTACTGTCTAGGGGACATGCAACATGGGCGCCGCTGGGAGAACTGGCATATCCATGTCGACCATTGATGCCGCTCAGGTCCTCGGGACATCGTTGACGTGTTCTCTGAAAAGTACAGGGAACTGGATTCTGCTCGCATATATGACGGAACGACAGAAGAGGTAACTTTTCCGTCTCACCCAAAGCAGTGCCTGATTCACGCGGCGAATTCAAGCTCTTGTCCAAGTTGGATTTAAGAGGAGGCCCATACAGTGGCCAGTATACTATACGCGGCCCTAACCGCCTGTCGTTGAAGATGAAATGCAACGGCTCGTCAACCATGGCGTGGTCCAGCATGGTATATAGTAGCAGGGAGGAACATTCTATGCATCCTGATTCCTGAACATGTATGAGTGTCCTAAAAAAAGACACGGCTTTACTACCCGTGTATTAAAACTTCTCAAGTGGAGCTCTTGCCGGACCAGATGTGCCGTGACAGTAGTGGTAAATCTATCAAAAGGACTGTTCTTTACCATATCGAACAGACGGAGGATGACGAAGACCAATGTATCATTACAACAATTGAATTTGCGAAATAACAAGTAAGAAAAGGGCAACGATACAAAATACTGTAAGACACTAGACCAACTGGTGGATAGAGATAAGATACAGGCACAGGCACGCTAGTAGGGTAGGTCAGGGTAGATGGTTGTTTACAGATTCAGATGACGAAAGCGAGGAAAGTTTAAGCACACGTGGCTGGGATATGCGGCGTTTGCCAGTGCCAGCGCTGTCACCACCATTACAACCAGCTGCGGTCGTGCTGGAGGACAACGACGGAACGTTGATCAGCGCACCAGTAAAACCATGACCGCGTTGCATTTCGCGGAGGACCTGCTGGAAACGTAAGTCCCACCACCCGCGGGCCTCTCGCTCTTGCTCGGTAGGGTCAACACCTTGCTCTGCTATTTGCGCAGAAGGGCTCTTCGGTAGAGGTAGACCATTCGTAACTATCGCAGATACGGAAGTTTGCGAGTTGTTACCAGTTTCCCACGTCATGCCTGGAGTGGGCGCAGCAAGGTTTCCTGACTCAATCGGGAATGACAGAGCGCGGAGTGTGTACTCTGCACACTCTTGGAAAGCTGATACCCAGTTATGGCGGAGACGAGACAAGCTGGCCGTATCTAACTGCGCGCCCGAGGATGACACTGGAGGAACGGAGAGGGTAAACGTAATGACCTGTCCGCTGTCGGGTATTCTCCCCGTTGCGATATTCTCTAGATCCACAGGGAGCAAATCCAAGACAATTTGACTTGAACCTTCTATCACTTTTAGGACGCGCGATATACCTATTCCATCGATTAAGCTCCACGAATCCTCTGGCATTTCCCGATCATGACGAGTGCTCGAATCGCATATAGGTGAAGCAAAGAGAACGAGGTCGTTGAAAACGAGGGTATAAAGGGTCTCCGCGCGTGATTCCAGGACCGGATGCGCATTTCTCGGGGACATAAACTGGCGCTCCCAGACGTCTTGACGTGCCAAGGATGAGGCAGGTGGAGAATGTCGAAAGAAGTCCGATGGATAGGGCTTGCTCTGCAGATCGTCGGAGAAGTGAGACCCTATTGAGGCGTTCGACTCTGACGTCGTCCTTATTGAATCTGAGCGCATAGCCCTCGACTGGATAACGCCGATAAGCCTCGATTGTCTCAATCCAGCACCGTGATGGGCACGTCCATGTTCATGAAGTTCTCCACCGCTGGTGGCTGCGCGGGCCCTGCCACGAGGACTTTCGCGCTCCAATCGACCTCTAGCCAGCAACCTTCGTGACCGGTGAGCCAGCTGTACGGATGCGGGCAAGCCTTTAATATGTTCCAGTCGATCTTTGACCAGCTCATATTCTTCTTCCTGGATCTTCACTTCGCGCATCACGCGAATGACAGTGTCAGTGCAGTGGAGGAGCGAAAAGGTAGCCAGGTGATCGGGGTGACCTTGAGGAGTGACATCTAGGAGCCGCTGGGCGATGATATATGATATTTGAGATGGACGATGAAGAGGGTGTTTGGTGCGTACCTTGAAGTGGATAGGGTAGTCAACAAGTCTATTGACCGGCTCGACCAAGAAGGCTTCTACGCTCCACCCATGGCATTCGTTTTGCTCCTGTTGGATTCTGATAAACTCGCCAAAGTCACTATTAGATTCTCCGCTCAGCCGCTTGATCAATAACGTGGTAGATTCCAGCCGGACAACGTATGGCTGATGGACTTCAAGGCGCGACACGAAGTTTCGTACTCTCCCAGCGACGCGCATCACGATCGGGTACTGCTCCGAAACGATAGCACGCAAAGCTGATGATATCTGCGCGTGTAAATTAATGATATCTTCCAGCCAGTCGAATAATCGCGCGACCTCAGGGGGTACACCAGTGAGCCACGTCACACTATCTTTCATGCGCAAGGGGCAAATGAATGCGCGCACGAAAGTCTGTAGCCGCCTCACAAACGCTCTCTCAGTCTCGCAGAGATCCCAGATAATCTGTTGTCTCTTTATCTCTACTTCACCGTAGCGATCCAGCAGCGAATGATAGGCCGATGAAGATATCGTGGAAAGCCATGTTCGCTGTTCAGCGTCGGACGCCTGAGAGTTTCGTTCGTCGCGCCGTGGCCGTTGATTAACATCTGGTTCATAAGTCCGAGGCATATCGTGGCTGTTGGGGTCAGTCGTTGGTTGAGGAAGTGAGCTAGGTGTTTCTCTAGGCGAAGGGAGTTTTGGCGAACGCTTCGTCGACGGATCTAACCCTCTCCCTTGCCGTTGAGGAAGCGTTGAAGAATTCTCATTAGCAACGGATTGACGTCTCGTGCCAAGTTGTTCGAAGATCGCTTCTGCGTTTAAGCTGATGGACTGATCTTCGTGTTGCCAGCGAAGACTCTCAATTGATGATGAACTGTCGACATGGGGAAGAGGGTTATCTCGCACGCGAGGTGAATATTGCGTTCCTTTGCGCTCGCGGGCCCGATTAAGGGCCCAGATCCCACTTGAGTTACGCGCCCCATCGAAATTGGACTTGAAAGAGCTCGTTGTGGATGGCTCTCGATTCGTCCGAAGCGTCTTTTCTGATGACCTCCCAGATCCGGAGGTGCGACCCGGAAGGCGCGTTGAGTCAGGGGGAGCGACACCCACAACAGGAACTCTACTAGATGACTCGCGTGACGGCAAGGGACGATCGCCTTCACGAGTATTTTTGAATGAAGAACGCTCCTTTAGTAATGGACTTGAATGAGCCCTTTGCGGTGGAGATATGGCTCTATCGGGAACGTATGGCGCGTCTTCATCACCAGAATATTCCGATAATGGCGAAAGTTCTGCACCCTGGTCTCTTCTAGGGTTACCTGCCGTCTGATCCTTCGCAAGAGTACTAGACAAGTTTCTCAGCGAAGAGTATTCCGTACGATCACCGGATAAAGGCACTGATATGGGTGCACTTGATGGTTGCCTCGGAGTTGCCTGACCTGCTATTGGCGACTGACGCCTAATATGAGCCCCACTCTCGTCTCCTGGTTTCAGGGTCTTATGCATGTTGTTGTCAAAATCATCAGAAGGACTGATAGCGAGACCTTGCTCCCCAGTGTATTCGTCATCAGATAAGTCATCATACTCGTAGGTCTGTGCGGGGCCCGAAAAACCGTTATCCATTTCATTGACGAGTTCGATCAATTCTCGTCTTCGCTGATCGCCTTCACTCGGCTTGACATTGTTGGGGTCCCAGGGATTCGGAAACACGTCCCTCGAGGTGGTACTACTATTTCTATTCGGACCATCAGGGCGTGGTATTCGACGGTTCAGTACCAGGGAACGGAGACCGTCAGATGATGCGCTCGAAGACACGCCAAGAGTATTTGAATCTTCAATGCCTGGATCGGAGTTGCATTCACTATCAATATCAGCATCTGGCCCATGGCTGACCATACGAGGAGTAGCATGGGAATGGGCATTCCCCATTGTCTCCGGTGTACCGAGACCCAGACCAATTCCAGGCTGCGCGGGTCTCCTGCCGTATGGGTGACTTCGCTGAGGGATGTGCGACGGCCAAGCTGGAGAATTGTTTCTGACATAAGGCGGGGGCCGAGACGTTTCAACATCTTCACTGGAACTTGAACTCGAAGGTACGATTACGGCATTCGTGACAAACAGCGCCCTTCCACGATCAGTTTGCAGATGTAGTTCCGATCCGGAGCTATCATAACCACGGTTGAGGGGGATGTGTTGTGACTCACGTCCTGGCGTGGAAAATGTGGAAACGGGCGGGGGGATCCGAGGAGTGGCCTGAATATGAGGTGATCGAGACGGAATCCTTGAAACATGACCAGGATCTGTATGAGAGCGCTCACGCGCGACATGGCCAGGATCAATCATCGATGCGGTTACCTATACGCAACCTGAACCACAGTAACACACACGATCGACGGCGCACTTACATTCCCTGTTTGAGCACTGTTGAAATCTGATGGTACTGGTTCGGCTGGAATCTGTGGCATTTTCCGCCCGATGATACCCTTCACCGATCTCAGTGACCTTGACGGGGATGCCTTAGTGGGAGATCCTTGTCCGGAGAACCACGATGGCGTGGGTGCAACGGCGTTCTTGAGAGCAGGCTTCAAGTTCGGCTTGGCTTTAGTCGTCGCCACGGGTGTTGGAATACGGCTACTTTCCAGCACATTTGTAAATCTGTGGACGGGCGTCGTTGGGGGTGTGGAGGTTATTTTGATGGGGGAAATCTGCGGGCGTGGACGAGCTGGTGGGGTAGATGGATGAGGTTGGTGGTGAGAGGAGGATGGTAAAGGATCATGTGAGTCCTGATGCGAAGGCGTATGAGGAAACATTATCGGATGCTGCGCTGGGCTGCTAGGAGAGTTGGTCATTCTATCGACGGTGTCGCGTAGAGACGGAACCAACTGTGCTTCGACAAGAGGTAAGTCCGCTAACTGGCTCTTGCGTTTTGAAGATTTGCTGTTCATTCCGTTTACCTTTGAAAGCCGTTTATTCAGAAATGACATCCGCGAGACGAGGCTAGGTTCCGTAGAAGATGCTGATGATGAAGTTGGAAGTTGCGTTGTCGGCATGGGTGCAGGGACGAATGCGTCATCGGGGTCCGCGAGAGATCGATCCGCCATAGTGCTACGACGGACCTCAGTCTCCGCTGACTTGTCATCGTCGGGATGCGGGTGTGTCAGGCCTGCGGCAGCGGCATAGTAGGACGGTGGGTGAAAACCCTTGGGAGTGGAAGTCGATTGGAAGTAGCTTGCAGATGAGATACCGACACCGGGGGAGCGTGAAGAGTTCTTGTGCTTTTGGCGGGTTAGGGGCATTAGTTCGAGTAGGTATGCGGTGCAGCGCTGCCGTGAACAACGCGTTCACGCGACGCCCGCCAAACAACCAAACAAAGGGCGTGAAGGACTCACGTGACCTCGGGACTTAGGTTGGGCACAGCAAGACACAACCGGCCTCGATCTGGCCCACGACCAATGTGACATTACTTGACTGCTATAGAATATAGCTTGCTCAGAAGCCGTGTGAGAATCCGAAATATATTGATGAGCTTAAGAGGCAGCTTGAAGTTGACCAGCGACGGCCTGGCATTTTAAGAACGGTCCTGTCGTGGGCCATTTGTGGTCTAAGACAAAGCGACATGCCGCTGTAAGTAAGAGCGACCCTTGCTAAATACTCCACCAGCCACGGAAACCAGTATGCAGAACGAAAAACAGATTCTAGGTCCAATTCGGCCCAGACATGAAAACGGATCAGTTATGATGATTACAATATGACGGACAATGTCTGCAGCAGGCTCGAGAGCGTCATTATTGTCCAGTTTCGATAAGAGTACAGTGAAGCAGTAGTGAAACGCCCAGACGGTGCCTGTTGCAGCAAACGTAGCCCAGATGGCTTGCACCAAAGACGATGATCAAAAAGGGAACAGCGGGAAACCCTTTCGCAACTAGACACCCGCCAATGCAGCCCATAGTTCTAAGCTACAGAAGGCTTTGTGTGTCCTCGACAAGTTGAGAATCGCCTAGTCATTGAAGCGATCATGGCACGTGGTGGGCTAGAAGGCGTCGCAGCCTTTGCTCCATCCCGCGCACCCTTTTCAAGTACAACGTGATAGAGTCTGTGATTTCCGCAATATCTATATCCCCGATGAGCTTGAACTTCAAAGCTTGAAAACTTTGGTCGTTGTCGTAGTAGGAATCTGGGAGACTGGACATACAGTGCCTCAGTTGCGAGCTTAGGCATCAGGCCATAAACATACGTCGAAACGTTGAGTTCGCGAAGACGCTGTTCCTCCCACAGTTTCGCGTCACGCATAAAGCGAAAGCATGACAGCCCAGTCTCAGCGAGACGCGCTTGCTCTTCTGGTATTAATGATGTATGATAAAGTCGTTGACTACTGGGCTTCCCATGGGCCCAGGGAAAGTAAATTCGGAGGTAATGGTGTAGGAGATACGATTCCTCGGCGTGGGTCCAAAGATGAAGCACATGCTACTGCGGGTAAGCAAAGTACAAGATCTGGTTGAAACAAGAAAGGATACGCACCAGGCGAATGATGTACTCGACTATACATATGAAAAGGCGGCGCGTCGCGTCGAGACGTTCAGGCTTGAGGACCTTCTTGAGAATGTCCTTGTCCGATTTCTGCAAAACGCGTACATTTGGATCGGGTCGTGTTTCATAGAACCGCTGCCAGATGAGTGCCCATTTTGCATGCTCCCGTGAGAACTCGCGCACGCGTTCAACTTGCGATAGGATGTCGAGTAAGTCTGGGACGTGATTGAAGGACAGAATCGGAAAAAGTATGCCCTGGGCCGCATATATTAGAGCACTCAAAGGGGGTTCGTCATCCACAGAGCCTGGAGGAACTCTGAAGTCGATAAGGCCTGGCATGATGGTTGAGATGTCTAGTGAACGTGAGTGAAGTACACGAACCGACAATCTTCGCGCAGTCCTCTTCAGTATGAACCTGTTTTCGAAGTAGCGCCTCGAGCTCTTCGATATCCATGGCTAGAGATAGAATAAACGTGGGGAAGGGGTACTGAGGTGAGGCAAAGAACAGTCAGAGAGGGAGAGCAAGGAGGACGGGACATGATTATGTAATAAACAAACGCTCTGCTCTTCTTACACCGCTCACCGCGGGCCACGGCTCACCCAGGGACCTCTGGGTGGCTGGGGCTCTTTGCTTTTGACCATATGTCATGGCAGCTGGTTGGGGGGAGACCCTCCCATGAGCATCTTCCCGAGCCCTGTCAAGGGTCCGTGAGTTCGGCGGTGATGGGTTGGCAACCACTGCCAGTTAGCACTGGTTGAAAGGTTGAATTGATGTCGGGGGTAAGTTGGCCCCTGCTTGCTTCTCAAATTCAATCAAGGCAGCTTTAAAGAAGGAATAATTTCAGACATGGCGTTGATAAATGGAACAGATAGGGGTGCAACTGTCATAGCTGTTAGTGGGGCCAAGCCTAGCGAGCCACTTCCTCGCACAATCCAAAAATGTAAAATGAAATAAGCAGTACTCAGTCATAGTATAAAAAGTCACGCGAAGCGACGATGGTATGATGCAAGACAAAGCATGGTTGGTATTATAAAAGTGGTCATGAAAGGTGAACAAAATAGCACTTCCCAGATAATGAGTCTGGGTGTACGCCCGGGTTGTGGTTCCCCTTCAAGAAAGCTGCCCACTGCTAACACATGCACCCTCCCGACTTGTTCCTGTTCTGCACGTAAGACAGATCAATATTCCCCGGCATTCTCTCGTCGGTGTCACAGCCCGTTCCACTAGTAGTAGCGGTGGCGTTGGCGGAGGCACCAGCAGCGGCGGCCCTGCCAGTGGGTGAAGACTTTGGCTTCTCGCGCCAAAGCGAGGGCGTATCAATGATACGCGCGACAACGTCATTGAACGCCTCCGACACGCCTACCGCCGTCTTGGCGGACGCCTCAACGAAAAGACATCCTGTGTGGGTTGCGAATGCCGCGCCTTCTGATGTGGGCACTTGTCGAGAATATTCCTAGATGGGTAAGTATGTGTGTATGAGTAGCGCGCACGTCGATGGTCGGCGGAAAGATAGATGAGAGGGAGAGTCCCCGGGTTAATTAAGCAGTTCTTCGGTGGGGAGATTGGGAAGGATAAATGGGACTATTGCTTTACTTTGTCTAGCTTATTCCCGACGACGATCTTCACGACCTCAGGCGGGACATAGTTCTCGAGCTCTTCTAGCCATCGCGGGAGCGCCTCGAATGATTCTCGTTTCGACACGTCGTAAACTAGTACATTACACGTGTGGCAGAGATTCCGGTGAGCAAGAGGGGACAAACGCAAGTGTGGTGAACATGTACCGAGTATGACGCCCTGCGCACCACGGAAAAACGGTGGTGTGATAGCACGATAGCGTTCTTGGCCTGCAGTATCCTGCAGTACAGAACCAAGGAAAGCGCGCAAGAGAAGAGTCTCGGTGACTGCCCATTCAAAACAGAGGGAGAGAAGGTCAATGACACACCCAGATACTCATCTTGACCTTCCGTCCCTTGACTTCCAGGCTGTGTTCCTAATATAGTTATCCCCACAAAACCCAAGCGCAACCCGCAACCCGCAACACAAACCCCGACCATACCCACGTCATCATCATCGTCAAAAAATAGATAGAGGGAAGGGAGAGTTGCGAGCGTACCCGAAAGTCAACACCAAGCGTCGACCTCGCCTCACCCTCGGGCAACCACTGCTTATCAGAGAAACGTAACAAAAGACAGCTCTTCCCTACAGACGAGTTGCCTATGAGGAGCAATTTCACATTGATGAGTTCTTGTGACTGTGATTGGAGCGTCGGTGCCATCGAAGTCGTGGCGAGTAATAATGGTGGTATAGGAGTACTGCCAATGCGCACTCAATGCGCGTGGCAGATGTGCGGGATTAGGAGTGGGGGATGAGGTTGAGGTTGGTGTGGCGATGGTCCGCTTTCGTTGTTGTGCCGAATGTTGGTGGTGGGGCACGTGGCGCTGGTCAGGAGCGGTGGTGCAAATGACTGGGTTCGCGTGGCCCTTCCTCGCCTGCGAGGTGTGTACACAACGACTGACAAGCTGCAAGCTGGCAGTAGTTTCAACAGCACTTCTGTCATTATACCTTCAAGGGGTGATCAAAAAATAGGGTGGAGTCTGTAGAGGGATGGAATGGTGGATACCATGACGGATGAGATGTCTAGATACGTGAGTGAACTGCACGAACCAACCGTATGAACCGGTTTTCGGACTAGCGTCTTGGGCTTCGATATCCGTGGCTAGAGATAGAATAAACGTGAGGAAGGGGTGCTGTGAGGCAGAGAACAGTCTCCTGAGAGAAGGATGATTCAAGTTAACTGCTCACTCACTGCTCACTCTCGCTGGGCGGGCCGCGGCTCGCCTGCCCGCGGTAGCCCGAAATCGGCTGGGGCTCCTCTTTGCTTGCTGCTTTTAACCTTATGTCACGCCAGCTGCAGAGTTTCCAACCTTCTGAAGACCCTCCCAGGGGCCCCATCTCCCCGAGCCCTGTCAGGGGTCCGTGAGTTCGGTGATGATGCCAGTGGGTCAAAAACGACTTGGCAATCACTGGTCACTGGCAATTGTGATCTTTTCCTGTCTGCTGGTTTACAGTAACGTCTATCGATCATCACCTACCGCAGACCGCTTTTCTTTCCTTCGCTGTCGTTTCTCCATTTCTGATGTGACTCGGCCCTCGTCATCAGTTTCCTTCCAGGCGGACCAGGTCTTCTTCAATGCCGCCATGCAGGACTACGAAACCCAGACGGAGATCTTTTGCTTATGAAATCCCTTGAGTGTTCAGTTGGCGTTCTGTACACGCTGACTGTCAGTCTTTCTGTCAATGCTACTACTCTACATGCACCCATTACCACTTGCAAAAGCGATATTCGCTAGCTTCGCCATCCTACTTGTTGTATGTCTCTTTCTCCGATCCCATCTGCATACCGCCGTATATCCAAATCGTCCAGGCGGTCAAAGATACAAGTGCTAGCTAAGAAGGAATACCTTCAGACATGGCATTGATAGACGGAACAGATAGGGGCATGGCTGTCATATTGAAGCATCTGCAAAACAAAAGGTTACCCAACATCAGTTAAGTAGTACCAAGACCAGCAAGCCACTTTCTCGCAATCCCAAAAAGAAAATAAGCAGTACTCGATCATATTATAAAAAAAGTCACGCGAGGCGACGATGGTATGATACAAGACAAAGCATGGTTGATATCATGAAAATGGTCATGAAAGGTGAGAAAAAAAAGCGCTTCCTAGATAACGAGTCTAGGTGTGCGCCCGTATTGTGGTTTTCCCTCATCTCGAGAAGCCGCCCACTGCTAACACATGCACCCTCCCGACGTGTCCTCGTTCTGCACGTAAGACAGATCAATATTCCCCGGCATTCTCTCGTCGGTGTCACGGCCCGTTCCACTAGTAGTAGCGGTGGTGTTGGCGGAGGCACCAGCAGCGGCGGTCCTGCCAGTGGGTGAAGACTTGGGCTTCTCCTCGCGCCACAGCGAGGGCGTATCGATGATGCGCACGACAACATCATTGAACGCCTCTGTCACGCCTACCGCCGTCTTGGCGGACGCTTCTACGAAAAGACATCCTGTGCGAGCTGCGAACGCCGCGCCCTCTGATGTGGGCACTTGTCGAGAGTATTCCTAGATGGGTAATATGTGTGTGTGAGTAGCGCGCACGTCGACGGTCAGCGGAAAGATAGATGAGAGAGGGGTGTCCGGGGGTCAAATAAGGAGTTCATTCGGTGGGGAGAATGGGAAGGATCAATAAAATGAGACTATGCTTTACTTTGTCTAGCTTATTCCCGACGACGATCTTCACGACTTCAGGCGGGACATAGTTCTCGAGTTCCTCTAGCCATCGTGGGAGCGCCTCGAATGATTCCCGATTCGACACATCGTAAACTATGGGAGCGCATGCGTAAATGACGACAGAGATTCCGGTGAGCAAGAGAGGACAACACCAGGGCAGTGAACACGTACCGAGTATGACGCCCTGCGCACCACGGTAATATGATGCTGTAATAGTGCGAAAACGTTCTTGGCCTGCTGTATCCTGCAGTGCACAACCACGGAAAGCGCGCAAGAAGAAGGGGCGGTCTCAGCGACTGTCCATTTCAAAAAGAGGGAGGGGAGAGAAAGCCAGTGTGACGCACCCAGATACTCATCTTGACCTTCTGTCCCTTAACCTCCATCTTGTGTACCTAATATAGTTAATCCCCACAACGCCCAAGCGCAACCCGCAAACACAACCCCAGACCATACCCATCGTCATTGTCATCGTTGAAAAAATAGATAGAGGGAAAGGGAGAGTTGCGAGCGTACCCGAAAGTCAACACCGATCGTCGCGCTCGCCTCATCCTCCGGCAACCACTGCTTATCGGAGAAACGTAACAAAAGACAGCTCTTCCCTACGGATGAGTTGCCTATGAGGAGCAACTTCACATTGATGAGTTCCTGTGGCCGTGATTGGAGCGTCGGTGCCATCGTAGTCGTGGTGAGTAATAGTGATGGTATAGGAGTACTGCGATTGCGCGTGGAAGATGTGGGGGATTAAGTGTGGGATAATGTTGAGTGTTGGGGATGTGTGGCGATGGTCCGCTTTCGTTGTTGTGCCGGGTGTTGGTGTTGGGGCACGTATGGCTCTGGTCAGGAGCGGTGGTGGTGCAAGCGAACCTTTGAACGGCTGGCTTCGCGTGGCCCTTCCTCGCCTGCGAGGCGTGTGCACAACGACTGACCAAGCTGCAAGCTGGCAGTAATTTCAACAGTACTTCGGTCATGTATATACACAAAGCTTTAGACCCATTATTACGTTCTACCTTCAAGGGGTGATCACAAAATAGGGTGGGGTCTCCAGAGAGATGGTATGATAGATAGTTTCTCTACATGGAAATGGGAACCCAAGGCAAGTCATCCATCTGGGTCGTCCTCGCTAGGGTCGTCTGGTGATGGTTCCGGAGACGGCTCTGGGACCTTCTCGTGAAGACATACAGCCGGGACATTGAAACCCTACAACGATATATATTAAGACATGTAAAATGTAAAATCGCGGGTCATGTAGAACGAAATACTCACGTCCTTGCGGACAACTCTCCAAGGAGTACGTCTCTGAACCGTCGCGTCTACTCCGAGTCCTTTCTCCGCAAAGGCCAACCACAAATCACAGAAATTCTCCCCGCCTGTCAGCACCTGATCGGCCTGGATGATCGCATCACGGGCTTCAAAGAATCCCGGGCGGCATTGCTGCAGCTTCATGCCGTTGATCACGAGTTGCACCATCAAGGAATTACCATGTTTTGGCACAAGATGGTTTGCCGCGTCCACTGAAAGACTTTCCGGCGAACGGTAGAAATCACCAATGGGAATCGTGCCATCTTCGAGGGGAAGGGGTGGGAAGAGAGAGTCGATGAAACCGTGCTTCGCGATCATCCGCTGATTGACGATCCAAAGCATCTCGGCCCAGACCTCACCAATTGCGTGAACGCTCCAAGATCCGAGCTTGTCGAGTGTCTTGTACGTAGACGGATTAACAGTCTTATTCTATGAAGCAGCCAAATTCAGATGCAAGAAAAGCGTATAGAAATGTGGCTTACAAGAGAGTAAGGGTAGTTCCGAATCCCATTATCTTGATTGGCAGCCCAGGCGCCCATAGGAAAGTCAGAATAATTAGCGTTGCTGCGAATCGTGGTGGCAAGGAAATCTACGAAGCCGAGTCCGTGAGGGCGTCTTCCCTGTATAAGTTAGTATTTACCTCCCCAACCCTCGCCCATTCCCCCGCTCTCACCCCATCCAAGACATCCAGAATTTGCGGGACCGCCAGTCAAGCGGATGCTGAGACCATGAGACAATTCGTGAATAACGATCCCGGCCTCCAGATCCCCATCCCTGTAAGGGTTCGCCGTCTTCCACAAGTACATCCTGCACCGACCGTTCTGCCCATCTGGCGGGGTCATGAAGTTCGCGTCATTGTATCCGGAACCGTCCTGGGCATTTGCGATGACGGCGTCGCCCTCTTTGCCACCACGTCCAAAGTTATGTTGTTGGAAGTTGCCGGAGACTTCGTCAAACCCATAACTGAATACCACGATACCCTTCGTCACATTGACCTGAATATGTCTATAATGGCACGTACCGGTAATAGAGATCGTGGACTAGGTTGGAGGTGTAGAAAAGTTGGGTGACAGTGGTATTGATATATTTCTTCGCCTCGTCCAGCGAGTCAGAACCCACAGTAGGTTTGGGATTGTAGGTATAGTTGAACATTAGCTGTTCGCCGCCGTCAGGCCGATAATTCAGGAGCCAGTTAGACTGGCCTCCCCAGTTCTCGTGAGCAAACACCTGTGTATGATTCAGTACCATCTCTCAAGGACAACGACGGAAATGCTGACGTTGTTGCCGAACGTTGTGGTATAATTGGAGTATTGACCCTTCTCCTTGAGGTTGGAGGACAAGGGATCGTTGGCAACAGGGATGACGTGCCACCCGAGAGGGCTCGCCAGGGTATCGAAGTTCTCTTTGGAAATAGAGCGGTTACCCTCTGAAGGATCATTGATCCCCCATGCAAAGACGTTGTATGTGGCAGGTGGACGCTGTGCAGGCTCCGAAGGAACAGGAGGCTCTGGAGAAGCAGGAGCATCTGATGCCCAGTCGACAACGGAAAGGATGCGATGGGGCGCCTGGCGCGAGACGACTGCTTCGTACCAGTTATCGTGCATCTCAGCTTCGAACTGGGGACAAATTAAGAGCTTATAGAGGAGATGGAATTTGGTGAGCTCACCCGCCAAGCTTGCATGAGCGTGGTCTTGTCGCCATCGGGGAGCTGAATATAGACGGGCTTAGCCTTGACGGGAGAGACGGCATCGGGGACGTTATCGATCATCTCAATGAGAGCATCATAGTCATCGCCGATGAAGTGGTGCTCAAACCAGGAAATCATGTTCTCTCTTATCTCATCGTGTTTATCGAGAATTTCTGCCCAGACAGCATCATGTGGAGTAGCGGCAATCATAAACTGAAGGAGGGCGTTGCGCGGATCTGTGACATTGTCAGGTTTGATAAATCCCCTCTGGGCGAGCTCGTAAGGGGTGCGGACGTGTTCGCAGTTCCAGCGGTGAAGGCGTGACATTCGGTCAAGACCCTCGTCTTTGGGTGGCAAGTGAGACAAAGTGATCTGATCGGTTGCGACGGATTCCTCCCGGAATAGAGCGAGACGCTCGACTAGTTGGTCTTGCAAAAGCTCGCAAAACTCTGCATGAGGGCCGGGAGTTACCGGCTCGTCAATGAGGGAGATACTGGGCACACTGCCACGGTAAAACTGGGGTGATAACATTAGCGCCTAGACCACAGAGATAGTCCAAGCACGACTCTCACCGAGTCACCAAACGAGACGACTGCGCCATCCTTCACATTGACATTAATGTCACCGTCTGCGACCTCTATGCCATTTATCATCTGGCGGAAGAAGGCATGGGTGACACCAGTGGCCTTGTCGGTGTAAGAGTCCTTGCGTAAGGCAAAATTGTTATCTCCAGATAGTTGGTCTTCAAGCAGTGTGGTAACAAAGGTCCTAGCAACCTCATACGGGTTTGAAGAGGACCTAAGATTGGTTTGGAACTTGGCGTGAGGGTGCACAGGACCGAATCCCATGGTCTTGCGACGAGAAATTGGGCCGTCATGGGCAAGAGCAGAGCACAGAAGGCCGACAAGGGCCAGCAAAATCTTTGAAAATAAGTGCATGAGAGTGGGATTGTCCCGATAACAATCGACCTACGAACGGAGGGTTGATATACAAGACAATGGATAGTGATATCGATATGAGAAGCGGTAGCGCGCCTGAGCGTCGGAGCGCATGTGATTACTGGCGATGTGTCGCTCGGCGATCATGTGTTTGCTGGGAGGCGGCGAGGTTCAACGACACGACAGATGGTGCGAGAAGTGGTGAGCGATCAGACCTACGTAACCTAGTGCTGTGCCGCGACCCGGTCCGGCTTCGCTCCGGGCCGCTCAGCATCAGCTCAGTCAGAGTCGTCCAAAGACCGCTCGAGGCTCGCGACTTTTAGTCACCAGAATTGGGTATTGTGAATCTGTGAGTGGGTGACGGTATTGGAAGGGTCTGGGCTCTCAAGAACGCACATCCCACTTGGTCCTCCCTCTTCCTCCCCTCCAGAAAGTGAGTCCTCATTTGCAATGTGCCGCGTTTCCAGGCTCATCCCACTCCTCCCTCAAAGCAGGCGTCGAGGTTCCAGTCAACTATGCCAGTGGCTATCAGAGCCTGCCTGCTTCGTTCATGTGATATGTTTGCGTTCGTGACAATGTCAACATCAGTTGATGACACGTTTTCGTTCGTCCAACACGGTTCTTATCGCACAGTGATGCGCCCAGCTTCTACTTCCGGGTTCATACACCTCCCGTCAGCATTTATAATCGTAGTTTCGGTGTGCACAGAGGGATCGACTCTGGTTCGAGTGTCGGTTCTGGCGCTCAAGCAATCGCTCATTGTGGGCTTCTAATCATCGGCGAAAAATTGTCCACTGATTCGGTGATGAGTGACATATCTGCCCTCCAATCCCGCCCTGCTCTCAGTCTCGGAGACAAGATGCTCGATTCTAGGCATGATAACTGCATTCCGCTCACTTCGATCACTGCATCGCCAGCCGAGAGCCTGCCTTCAGATGACTCATACCAGCGTGTTAGACGGAGAGGCCTTTTTGATTCTATTATGGATCATGAACGTCAGTCATCCTCGATTGATTCGATCATCGACCAGGGTGTTACATGACGTCGACCCACCCGAAGAACAAGACTGCACTCAGGTATTGATGGAGGCAGACACTGGATCTTGCACTGGATGTCTACGTCTAGATGTTGCGACTACGGGCTGTACCCTGAGTAATGTGCAGACTGATTTACTTTAGGCCCTACATGGCAATGGGTCCATCACAAAATTTGCAAAACTATGATTTGGGATTATTGACTCCGCTGGACTGGATCCAATGATTGGCATGATCACGTCACATGAGTCCATTGCTATGATTGAGAGATGTCTGGCATGGTCAGGCCTGATCCCATTGCTGTGATTGAGCATGTATTTCGTCTACCCAATAAGATCAGGGTTGATCATGATGAAATCGAATAATGACATTGACTATCATTGAACATTCACTTTGCGTCGAGCAAATCATACCGACTTGGTTTGGCTTGATTGCAATCAGTCGTTCTCCTCCATCCCATGCTGGCACTGCACGCACGCGGCCACAATCGGGCTGTGTGTCACGGTTATATGTCAATTTTGTTCTATAGATGCTACTATCTGAGCATCGTTCTGCTACGCTGTCTCACAGTTCTGCAAGTCCTTCGAGAAGCTTTTAATCGACGAAAGAAATGAACATGAAGTCCAGCATCGCAGCTTGAACTGGAATGTGGGTGACAGTGGGTCCGGGGATGTGAGTCAACAGGAGCGCTGTGCGGCTGCCACCGTGACCATGACCCTAAGAGTGCGTTCGGCGCAAAAAAAAAATAGCGCGCGACACCAGCCAAAAATAAAAATCGTGTCAGATTTGACAATTTGCGACAGAGTGACCGTTCGGGGGCGGTTGTCGCGGCAAAAATGAGATTGCGACATTTTGCGACAGCCCCGCCAAAAATAAATACATGTCTAGACACGTTTTTATTTTCGTTGTCGCTGTCGCAAGTGTGACGTGACGTCCTGTAACGACACTGTAACACTACAAAGTACAGGACTTTATCAAAATGCGACGCATATAAAAGTATACAATCTCTTTTAGAAAGCAACGTAATTATCCCAGCAACGGCAGCGACTTGAACAATGCGCCGGTGGTAGTTATCGCACGGCGCCTCACGTGTACAAGAATGCAGATCGAAATCAATAAAACCCATCTCGGGCCGGTCGACTTGGAGCTTGAGATCAAGTCACACTGCTCACGTGTCGTAACGCTTTGTCACGAATCAAGACCGTTAAGGAAAACTTATTTATTTTTTTCAACTTGGCGTTCGGGAAAAAAAAACCAAAAATAAATTGTGAAACGCTGTCGCTGTCGCGAGGGTGTGAGATAGCGGCAACTTGCAACACGATATTGATATTTTTTTTGCGCCGAACGCACTCTAAATGGTGAAGCAACCCCAAAAGCTCACAAAAAAAGGACAACTACCGACGTACTAGTACGTCGGTGCCATCGTAGTCGTGGTGAGTAATAGTGTTTGTATAGGAGAGCTGCCAGTGCGCGTGGACCAAGAGTGGGGAATAATGTTGAGTGTTGGGGTGTGGCGCTAGTCAGGAGCGGTGGTGGCGCAAGTCAACTTTGAACGGCTGGCTTCGCGTGGCCCTTCTCGCCTGCGAGGCGTATACACAACGACTGACCAAGCTGCAAGCTGACAGTAATTTCAACAGCACTTCTGTCATATATACATAAAGCTTTGGACCCATTAATATGTTCTACCTTCAAGGGGTGATCAAAAAATAGGGTGGGGTCTGTAGAGAGATGGTATAGTAGATATCACGACATGACTAGTAGATAGTTTCATTAGATGGAAATGGGAATCCAAGGGAAGTCATCCTCTGGGTCGTCCTCGCTAGGGTCATCTGGTGATGGTTCCGGAGACGGCTCTGGGACTTTCTCGGGACGGCATACAGCCGGGACGTTGGCACCCTACAACGATATATGTTCAGATATGTAAAATCGCGGGTCATGTAGAAAGAAGTGCTCACGTCTTTGCGGACACCTCCTCCCCACGGAGTACGTCCCTGAACCGTCGCGTCCACTCCGAGTCCTTTCTCCGCAAAGGCCAACCACAGATCACAGAAATTCTCCCCACCTGTCAGCACCTGATCGGCCTGGATGATCGCATCACGGGCCTCAAAGAATCCCGGGCGGCATTGCTGCAGCTTCATTGCGTTCATCACGAGTTGCACCATCAAGGAATTACCATGCTTCGGCACAAGATGATTTGCCGCGTCCGCTGAAAGACTTTCCGGCGAACGGTAGAAGTCACCAATGGGAATCGTACCATCTTCGAGGGAAGGGGGTGGGAAGAGAGAGTCGATGAAACCGTGCTTCGCGATCATCCGCTGATTGACGATCCAAAGCATCTCGGCCCAGACCTCACCAATTGCGTGAACGCCCCAGTACCCGGGCTTGTCGAGTGTCTTGTACGTAGACGGATTAACAGTCTTATTCTATGAAAGAACCAAATTTAAATGCAAGAAAAGCGTATAGAAATGTGGCTTACAAGAGAGTAAGGGTAGTTCCGAATCCCATCATCTTGGTTGGCAGCCCAGGCGCCCATAGGGAAGTCAGAATAATTAGCGTTGCTGCGAATCGTGGTAGCAAGGAAATCTACGAAGTTGAATCAGTGAAGGTGTCTTCCCCGTATAAGTTAGTATTTACCTCCCCAACCCTCGCCCATTCCCCCGCTCTCACCCCATCCAAGACACCCAGAATTTGCGGGACCGCCAGTCAAGCGGATGCTGAGACCATGAGACAATTCGTGAATGACGATTCCGGCCTCCAGATCCCCATCCCGGTAAGGGTTCGCCGTCTTCCACAAGTACATCCTGCATCGACCATTCTGCCCATCTGGCGGGGTCATGAAGTTTGCGTTATTATATCCGGAACCGTCCTGAGCATTTGCGATGACGGCGTCGCCTTCCTCGCCACCGCGTCCAAAGTTATGTTGTTGGAAGTTGCCGGAGACTTCGTCAAACCCATAACTGAATACCACGATACCCTTCGTCACATTGACCTGAATATGTCTATAATGGCACGTACCGGTAATAGAGATCGTGGACTAGGTTGGAGGTGTAGAAAAGTTGGGTGACAGTGGTATTGATATATTTCTTCGCCTCGTCCAGCGAGTCAGAACCCACAGTAGGTTTGGGATTGTAGGTATAGTTGAACATTAGCTGTTCGCCGCCGTCAGGCCGATAATTCAGGAGCCAGTTAGACTGGCCTCCCCAGTTCTCGTGAGCAAACACCTGTGTATGATTCAGTACCATCTCTCAAGGACAACGACGGAAATGCTGACGTTGTTGCCGAACGTTGTGGTATAATTGGAGTATTGACCCTTCTCCTTGAGGTTGGAGGACAAGGGATCGTTGGCAACAGGGATGACGTGCCACCCGAGAGGGCTCGCCAGGGTATCGAAGTTCTCTTTGGAAATAGAGCGGTTACCCTCTGAAGGATCATTGATGCCCCATGCAAAGACGTTGTACGTGGCAGGTGGACGCTGTGCAGGCTCCGAAGGAACAGGAGGCTCTGGAGGAGCAGGAGCATCCGATGCCCAGTCGACGACGGAAAGGATGTGATGGGGCGCCTGGCGCGAGACGACTGCTTCGTACCAGTTGTCCTGCATCTCAACCTCGAACTGGGGACAAATCAGGAACTTATAGAGGAGATGAGATTCGGTGAGCTCACCCGCCAAGCTTGCACGAGCATGGTCTTGTCGCCATCAGGGAGCTGGATATAAACGGGCTTAGCCTTGACGGGAGAGATAGTATCGGGGACGTTATCGATCATCTCGATAAGGGTACCATAGTCATCACCGATAAAGTGGTGCTCGAACCAGGAAATCATGTTCTCCCTTATCTCATCGTGCTTATCGAGAATTTCCGTAAAGACGGCATCATGTGGAGTAGCGGCAATCATAAACTGAAGGAGGGCGTTGCGCGGATCTGCGACATCGTCAAGTTCGGTAATTCCCATTTGAGCGAGCTCGTAAGGGGTGTGGACGTGTTCGCAGTTCCAGCGGTGAAGGCGGGACATGCGGTCAAGAACCTCGTCTTTGGGTGGCACGTGCGGCAAAGGCAAAGTGATCTGATCGGTTGCGATGGACCCCTCCTGGAGTGGAATGAGGCGCTCGACTACTTGATCTTGCAAAAGCTCGCAAAGCTCTGCATGAGGACCGGGAGTTACCAGCTCATCAATGAGGGGGATACTGGGCACACTGCCACGGTAAACCTCGTCTTCAGGTGGCAAGTAAGACAAAGTGATCTGATCAGTTGCGACGGACCCCTCCCGAAATAGACTGAGGCGCTCGACTAGTTGGTCTTGCAAAAGCTCGCAAAACTCTGCATGAGGACCGGGAGTTACCGGCTCATCAATGAGGGAGATACTGGGCACGCTGCCACGGTAAAACTGGCGTGATAACATTAGCGCCCTGCCACGGAGATAGTCCAAGCACGACACTCACCGAGTCGCCAAAGGAGATGACTGCGCCATCCTTCACATTGACATTAATGTCACCATCTGCGACCTCTATGCCATTTATCATCTGGCGGAAGAAGGCATGGGTG
Organism: Russula lepida; assembly: GCA_003316425.1. Taxonomy (NCBI): domain Eukaryota; kingdom Fungi; phylum Basidiomycota; class Agaricomycetes; order Russulales; family Russulaceae; genus Russula; species Russula lepida. The sequence continues at coordinate 29,141 of QFEZ01005635.1, forward strand.
ACACCAGTGGCCTTGTCGGTGTAAGAGTCCTTGCGTAAGGCAAAATTGTTATCTCCAGATAGTTGATCTTCGAGGAGCGTGGTGACAAAGGTCCTAGCAACGTCATACGGGTTTGAGGTGACGAAGGAGGCCTTTGAAGAGGACCTAGGATTGGTTTGGAACTTGGCGTGAGGGTGCACAGGACCAAATCCCATGGTCTTGCGACGGGAAATTGGGCCGTCATGGGCAAGAGCAGAGCACAGAAGGCCGACAAGGGCCAGCAAAGTCTTTGAAGATAAATGCATGGGAGTGGGATTGTCCCGATAACAACCCACCTACGAACGGAGGGTTGATATGCAGTGGGATAGTGATGTGGCGGTGGCACGCCTGAGCGGCCGGGCGGAACAGGACTTTTCCGGATACACGGCCAGTTGATCCGAACTCTCCCACGGCGGTCTCCTTACAAAGGCTCCGCAGCGTTTAAACGGAAACAAGACGCGGGTGGGTCAGTCGCCCTTTAACGACATCCTCTCTTTATCTGCCACGATATTCCCTTTATATCGTCTTTCCAACGTATGCTCTCTCTTCTTATCAGACCTTCTCGCTCTCACACAATGTCGGCAGCTGATCCAGATCACTTTTCAAATTGCGGTCATTTTCCCTCTTTGGCCCAATTTCGAGGGGCAGCGTATCGATTGTGCGAGGTGTCTTATCCGTCCCTGCGTGGAGTGTGCTCATGATTATCATAGCGTTTTTCATAAGTCATAGCAACCTTCCCTGGCGATTCAGACCCATCGAACGATAATCTTTACCCGCCATGTTTCCTCGACCGAGTCTTGTTCTCGCAGGGAACCGTATATACACTGCATTTCAATCCGCGGTTGCCCGAATGGACAAGTCTCTGAATCCACGAGATACTATTCGGCGGTTACAAAATCACAACTTCACCTTATCTGACCTCGTCTACCTCATCCACATCATCAACTCCGCATTCTGGCTCGTGATTATGCGAGTACCCGGTTTTCCAATCAAGCTCTTCATCCCCGTTCTCCACATTGGCCTCCTTCTTGTACCCTTCACTTCCCAATTCTTCCTCCCTGCGTTGCCTCTCACAACCTACCTCATCACTTTTTATTCTTCGCAATTCATCCCAAACAACCGCCGCCCTAGCATATACGTTTCTGTATTGCCAACCCTCGAATCGGTCCTTTTCGGAGCCAACATCTCCGATCTCCTCACTCGCTACACACATCCCGTCCTAGACGTCATTGCATGGCTACCTTACGGCGTTGGTCATTTTACCATTCCTTTCGTAGTTGCCGTCTTCCTTTGGCTCTTCCGACCGAGACAAGCACTCCACCTTTGGGGACGCGCGTTTGGCTGGATGAACTTTGTTGGAGTTGTGACTCAAATCATCTTTCCGTGCGCCGCGCCTTGGTATGAAGTTATCTTTGGTCTCACCCCTGCCGAATACTCCATGAAGGGCTCCCCTGGTGGGCTGCTGCGTATTGACAACCTCTTACATGGCCACGGTTACACCGTCGCCTTTAGCAACTCTCCCGTTGTTTTTGGTGCCTTCCCTTCACTCCACTCAGCTTGCGCCACAATGGAAGCTCTCTTCCTGGCCCACTTTTTCCCACAGGTGGCAACGTACGCTTGGGGCTACGCCGCCGTTCTATATTGGGCAACGATGTACCTCACCCACCATTACCTCATCGACGTAGTCGGCGGTGCCTGTCTCGCTATCGCCTTCTTCTACTTCTTCCTCCCAGATGACCTAAAGGGACCCCTTGCGACCGCCTCACCCACCGGCATGCTTGCCAACGGCGCAGCCCACTGTAACGGGCGTTCAAAATATGAGATTTACGACATCGAAGAGCCTCATTTTAATGGCGATGGATTATCTTACGAGCTCTCGAGCGACGCAGGAAGCGATGAAGAGAACACCGGGATCGCATATCGCTCACCCGGAATGAATGGTGGTAGCAGGGACCCGCCGAATTCGGCGATGCCACTCATTGGACCTGCTGTGAAGCAGGCCCGGCGCAGCCACAAGCACACGGCGAGCATCGCGAGCCTTATTCGTGCCGATGAACGCGTCGAGGATGGGTGGAGCCCTATTGGCAACGGCTCATTTGTCTTCCCGCCCACACCGACGCGCACTGAGCGTGACGTGCGGTAAGAGGCGGGGGCCAGTGAGGTAATTGGCACGGTGTATATAATAATAGCTAGATATACCACTAGTGTATTTATGAGATTCTTCCTGTCTCCGTAAGCTTACTGTGGACAGCTTGGATATATGTCCTCGTCACAGTATTCCTATTTGTTGGTTACGGCATGTCTAGCACATTCATGTAATTTGCATGCGCAATCCAAAACCACCCACGTATTTATTTTCGTCTGCGGGTGACGAGATGACGGAGTGTTCACGGGCGACAACAAATGCCGAGTCGGACATCATCGGGAGATACCCGGTATTCCCCGGCTCGGCCGCCGGCATCGACACCCGGGAGCAGTACAGCGCGCACTATCTTCTGTTCCCAATCGCGTAACTGGTAAGCTTTTTTAGGGAGCTGATCGTCATAGCTTGCAGAGGCACGGAACAAACAGCCGATGTTTTGACAAAGGCACGCCCGCGCCCAAAGCACCGACAGTACAGTATACGAGCGAGCGCACAAGCGGCACAACGTTGGATACGCGTCGCCCGCCTTCTTTAATTGAACGCCGTCTTGGGCCAACAATTACCGCCCCTCCTAACTTAGACATCATCGCAGCAGCGATGGCGAGTGCATCGGACGAAGTGATGGAAAATATCGATAAGTTCAATTGTCCAGAGAGCGGAAGGCGCTATGACGAGATCTAGTCGTGGCCATCGAGATCCCGCGTCTAGGGTGAAAGTGTTCTCCCACAAGGATAGATCATAACCTGAAAATCATTTGGTGTATTGGATGATGCGAAGTATGTAGGAAAAACGTGATGCGCGTGTGGCGGGAAACGCAGTGGGATTTAGGTGTGGGTGTGGGCAAACACGCGAGAGCGCCCCAATTTAATTACGTGTGTCTTGTGCTACTCAGAATGTGTATGATACATGGAAAAGAGCATTAGTATAGTGTGGTACCAAAAAAACAGTGTACCGTACTGAAAACGAGCGAGGAACGAGCAGCGCGAGCTCGGTTTCAACAGAGTAGAGTACCCATCAGTGCAGCAAAAAAAAAACTGTTTGCATTAAAACCCTTCTTGTCCTGCGCCTGGTTCCACCTCTATGGTGCGATTCCATAGGCCGAGGCCAAAAAAGAGAGTCGACACGAGCAGGATTCGATAAGCGGGAATAGATTTCTAATGTAATAGAAAGCTTGCTTCGTGCGGCGCGGCTTCACATATTTATCCAGTTTCACGTTGCCTACTTGTTACATCTGTGTTACATCTGTGTACCACTGGCATTAATATTGTATGGCGTGCGCGACGGCGACTTTGCCAAGCTGTGCGCCGACTACAAATTTCGATGCTCGGTCGGGCCGGCCTTCACTTATTATATCCGTATCCGTCGCGTTGAATCTACCTGTTACAGTAATAATCAGCGATGCGAAGCAACGCAACGGAGTCGCTCTTGGTTCCCACCCGTGCGATTCCCCAAAAAGAAAAGCGATCACACCCAGGTACGACCCTGATTAGTTTCCAAAGCGCCCGCCGCCCGTGGCCGATTGAGTATCGAGTGAATCTGATCGCGTAGGGAATGATGAGGGAAAAAAACAAACCCGAGAGAAAGCCCGTGAAATTCCTGTTGGTCAGGAATTGAATGGAGAACGAATTACTATGAGTTCACTCTGAATCCTGCCAAACTGGACACCTGAAGTCAGCCATCCATGGACCATCCGGATAATACTTGAGCTGCAGGCACTCAAATGATATCCTCTCCCGCTTCGAAATCGTCATACACGTCGGGGGTTCCATCTTACAGCAAAGCATCCCGAGGCCAGTTGCTTCAAGTTAAGGACATTGCTGTCATTGACAATTGGCAAATGGGTTGGAGGCGGATACGCCATATGCATAAGACCTGGAAAGAAAAGGCACTCTGGCGCACGCCATCTGACAAGTGTCAAACTGCAAATAATCTGTCATAGCTTCATTCATATGTAACATTAATTGTCGCGACAGAGGACCAGCCAGAGCGTCGCCAACATATGCAAGTTAAATTCACCACAAACACGTGACGTATGCGAGGCATGGAATGTCGTATTCCACAGGGTCATCGTTATCGTCATCGTCGACACGGCGAGGAGGATGCCGTTTCTCATGAAGTATGGTGGAGAACTTGCGCCGAGTGTGTTTCATGGAGCTTGCCAAGGCACTGACGCGTCTCTTCATGCGAACAAGTAGGCCGCGCGGCTTGGGTACAGTGCGCTCCAGGATTGCACTGGTACTTGCACTGGTGCTCGTACTCGTCCTATTAGTTCCTTCTTCAAAGACGACCTGTATATTGTCATCAAATATTCCACGGTGCTTCACATGGCCGCCGAAATATGAATACGATGCATCGCTTTTGTCCGGCTGGGTTTGAAACACGGCGGCGGCATCGGGAGAGTACGGGGAAGGATATGTGCGATACGACTCATCCGAAGTCGACGGGAATGGGATGCGGCTGCCGACAGATGATGAATTATACGTGCTGAGCGATCTGCTGCTGGAGCTAGTGCCTGGATCATGATGTCCGCTTGTCGAGTTTGTCATAACGTGTGAAAAGCGAACAAGAAGGTCAGACAGAGGTGTTTGGAAAACATTATTCTGACTCGTTGTGCGCTTGGCCACATAGCGTCGGCGGTGACGAAGAGAGTGATCCCGAAGATTGCCAGACGAAGAGTGTTGGGAAGGCGATGCTCCACCACGTAGGTGAGGGGGGCCGGGAGTACCTGAGTCGGAACCTCCATCGACGTCATGTCCGCGCTCGATTCTGGCGTACGTGCTGTGCGCACGGGGGAAAGTGTTGCGCCAGCTGGGGATTGTGCGCAAAGACGATAAGCTGTATACTCTAGTTCCGAGCCGGTCCACGAGACGAGATTTCGTGGAACCCGAGTGCGAAGAGAGAAGATGGGTTCGACGGTCGGAAAGCGGAGTAGCAGACTTGTCATCTACGTGACTGTCGGTTAGAGCGAGAAGCTGAGGCGATACCACGCCAGCCCCTGTGTCATGATTGAACTTTTCGGACTTCATTCTCGTCCATGTGACACGTACCAGAGTTGCTCTTATGCTCCCGAAGCTCTTGCACGGCAACCTGTCTTGAAGAGACAGAATCTTGTTGGGTGCAGAAATCACCACGATCATTCAGCGAAGCGTAGGAGTCAATCATTGAGATGGTCGTTTCACCGGGACGTGCAGAACGGGTCATGACGGGCATAAGTGGACGTGAAACGCAACCTTCATTGACGGGGGCGGCGACGTGTTTATATGTGTGGAACGTTTCTGGCGGGTGGCGGGGAAGGCGCGGATAGTCACGTTGGCCTGTCAACCTACTGTTTGGCTAGACAAACCTCGGCTGCTGAAATGAAAACGCCGTCACGGACGGAGCTAGGAAG
>QFEZ01005652.1:0-13149 GCA_003316425.1 Russula lepida
GATATCCTTTGTTCTCCACGTTGTTTGATGTCGTGCCATTGTGCGCTAGTTGTGATGTACTTACTTTGGCAACTGGGCGGCGCGCCTTCTCTTGTTCTGGTGTCAGGATTTCGCGTGGAGAGAAAGAATGAGGGTTGGCTTACTGTTCCTAGCCCAGCGAGCCATGGCTTTGGGTGTACCTGTAGCAGACGATGATAACTGCTTGGGGAAAAAAAAAACGTCTGCGGCAAATCGCTGATTCGCTGGCCAATGTTTTTGGCCTGTTTGCGCACTTCAATAATCGGTCATTAGTCTTTCTCCATGCACTTATCGGGGTCTGCGGGAGACTAGCAAAATTAATACACACTCGGATAGACTAGCTGCGTTTGTGAATAAACCTGGATTTGATAGATGTACTGTTGACTGTCACACTAAGTTATTGTACTGAAGTCTCTGCTTGGGACCTGATGGGGGTATTATTGTGCTTTACGGCGCATTCACCGGTGCTGTACATTCATTACTTCCGGACCATGCCTTGGCCTGCGGGCCCACTAACGCCGTGAGGTGGTGCGATCGGCGTCATAGCGCCCTTTGGCAAATCCCGAAAGGCCGCCGATAGTCGGTCTAACACAGAATTGGGAAGTGCAAATCGCGAAAAACGAAATGAACGAATGGTTCGATAAATAGTGCGGGTGTAATTAGGTGAGCACATTAGATAGACGCGTATGGAGATATGTTGGAGAGCAGATGGAGAAAGAAGGGCTGACCGATGAATGCATACAGTAGGAGAGACTCGGAAAAGAATGTGGGACAAAAGTTCAGTGTGTGAAAAAAGCTTTCAATTTGCGGATGGGTGAAGTTATATGGGCCGGTCATATCACGATCATCACAAGCACGTCGTTAGGTTTTGTGTTGTGTTTTTCACGCCGTGCCGTGGGAAGTGACCAGGTAACAATTGGCCGTGGGCAGTGATCATCAGGGACATGAAAAGGTAGACTCATCGTGGGACAGCACCGTAAAGCCCGCACGTGTACTGGTCAGCTGGTGGTAAGCTATGACGGCACCTGTCCACGACTATGGAGTGGATTGATGGCTCGATTGATGGCACACAGTGCATTTGTTTTTGAGAGGTGACGCCGAGGTGGTTGTAGCCATGAAGGTCCTGTTGATGCAATGCTGTGTGGACTCGTGTGTTGACCGCCACAGACTCGGAAGTTGTACGGGAGCGGGCCGAATAGCACCGAGAGTCCGAAAAATTGAAAAGGGGACCTGAAACGGGCTACTGCTTAGCAAAGCGGATAAGTGTAAATCGAATTCGGCAAGTGCAGCGTGATTTGCCTTTATTTGGGACATAGGGGGTTGCCACGTCTGCCGAGCATTCAGCGGCATCAATCGAGAAAAGGGGATCAGACGTTGGGCGGCGCGCCAAGGTCGATCACAGGCCTGGGAGTGAGGCATGCGCGAGGCGAGGCATTCCTTCACTCATCCTGGTTCTCGTTTTCCAAGGAATACTGGGTGTCCCAGCAGCAGGAAAAATAGATATCGAGGAGAGGAGAGCAGGTGGTGACCTGACCGAGGCGGTCGGGGTATGCCGTGTGACGTGTGGCACGTGTGGAGAGGAGCTGGGGGCGTTGTCCCTCTCTCTGATGATCTGACCACGACCACGACAACGACAACATGGCACTAAACAAACGCCAGTCCCTCTCGGACGGACAGTCCCAGTCGGCCGGTGAGTCCCAGCCGGGCGGTGAGTATAATTTCTATTCCGTTTCTTTACAAGGAAATGAGGCTGCGTCTGCCTCCCTAAAGGGATTTCATCTCGTTTGGACCGCAACCCACATTTGCCTTGGGCGTTCTCTCCTTTCCTTTCCCCCTTTGACATCGTCTTGCGCACCCTCCCCTTTTTTTCTTTTTCTTGCTTCAGTTTTCCCCTTCCTCTTTCTCGTTCGGCGAACCCCATGTCTTCAGCCGCAGGAAATCCTGCGCCCAGTGCAGGTCCTGCGTCACCTCCAGGTCCTGCGACCACGGCAGCTCCTGCGAGCCCTGCGGCTCCCACCACCCCAGCCCCAGGGCCTGCTTCGCCTACTCCAGGTGCTCCCCCAACATCCCCTCCCCCTTCCGTAGTTAATTCTCCAACCGTAGTTAATTCTCCAACTGTAGTTAATTCTCCAACTACAGTTAACTCTCCGACTGTAGTTAATTCGAGTCCTCCGAGTCCCACCGTAGTTTCCACCGGTTCTCCTGTGGCTTCTACCAGTTCAGTTCCTTCCTCCCTTTCTACTACTGCCCGTCCTTCCTCCTTTTCCTCTGGTTGTCCGCCCAATAATCTCATTGAACGATTGCTGACAATACTTTCTTTCGTTGTTTAGGGCCGACCTCACCCGCGCCAGTCGCTTCTACTACGCCAGCGCCAGTGAATTCACCAACGACCACTCCGAACCCCCCTACCACTCAACGGACGAGTACTCCTCCTGCCAACCAGACCACCCAGCCAGCCTCACAGAGCCCGACACCACAGCAGAGTCAGAACCCACCCGGGACTACGACACAGCAACCAGTCAAAACGCAGACCGGTGTCGTCACAATCACAGCCAATCCAAGTTCCCTGAGCTCGGGTGCTGCACCTGTTTCATCTACGTTGACCTCTTTATTTTCGTCTGAGCTCGTGTACGCACATAGCCTTCGTGAATGTTGTCCATCTCGTTTGACTTTCTTTCAGATCAACAGAGGCCGATGGCTTGGTAATTACTACAACCCTACAATCGACGATTGTCATCGTCCCAACCGGCTCAACTAGTTCCAAAAGCAGCAATACTGGTGCGATTGCTGGTGGAGTTGCTGGAGGCGTCGCTGCCCTTGCCGCCATCATCATCATCTTTCTCTTTTACTGGCGGCGCAATCGTCGCAGTGAGGAATTCGACGGTAACTTTGACCCTGATCGGGTTGTCCGGCATGCTGGTCACACCGATCTCGCAAGTGCCGAGGCTACTCCATATCATTATGAACCTCCCGTGGGCACTCCCTCCGGTCCCACCTCACCCGCGTTCAGTGACGGTAGCATGCGACAATACCGTGACAGCCAGGCGCTTCTGGGCGGCAGCGCAGGAGCAGGAGCACCCACTGCGACATCAGGATCGCATTACGCGCCTACGTCGAGCGACGGTGCCTCCGCTCCCCGTGCATCATCGAGCCACGCGCGCAGTAACTCTCACGGCAGCGCTGGGTTAGCTCCAGGCTTCCCAGTAGCACAGCCCTATCGCCCGTTGTCATCCAAGGAGCGAGAGGCGTTGCGCCAGAGAGGGGAGGGCGGACTCGGACTTGCGAGTGCGCTTGAGGAGGGCGAGAGCGAAATCATACAACACTCAGATGGCGGCCGCATCGCCGAACCAACACCTCCCAGCCGTCCGGCGCAGGAGATTCCGCCAAGCTATGACTCGATCCCAGGAAACCCATAGTGATTGATTGAGTGGTGCGGGATTAAGTTTTTTTTTTTTTCTTCTCCTCTTCCTTTCTCTGGTTGGGTTTTGGATAGGTGGCACGGCATGGTCGAGGCTGTGAAAGAGATTATTATGATGATGCACGACGGGAGGTGATGTTTTACTGATGCACTGAACTGTCTGTTTTGTCGGACAATGCGCGCCTGTCAATGAATTTTATTTTTTCTTCCTCTTCTTCCAACTCGCTCGCCTTTTTAATTGCATGGTTCCCTGACGTTTTTTTTACTGATGCACTGAAGTGAACTGTTTGATGGACAATGCGCTTGTCAATATTTTGTTTTTTTCTTCTTCCGACTCGCATGGTTCCCATGTTCATAAAGTAGTTACGTCGTACGTAGTGATGTCTCGTTCATATGCTCTTAATGTCTTGATGTACTGGTTATTCCGCTATTTTATTACGACTGATTCAATGCACGATAGGAGCACATAGCGCGCCCCTGTGGAGCGGAAGTCTATCTCATAGCGGATTCAAGAGATCGGCTAGATTATTATAGATAGTATAGATTCATGCGCGAACAAGAAATAGGAGGGGTCATGCAATATTGTCTTCGATGGATGTGGAAAAAGGTTATATACAGGGGTAATGCTGTTCTGCTGCCTCTCTCTGTCCTGTCCTGTCCGTGCGTCATACCAATTATATAAATAAAAGAAAAAACGTAAAACCCTTGTATGGATCGTAAAAAAGAGCAAGAACAAATATATATAATTTCCATTTGATTTGGCTGGCTCATAAGGGTAGTGAATGCTGTGTTGCGGGCGAACCCTTTGGAGTTAGTGGACGGCTCAGCCAGAGGGATGGGGGGCGCAGAGGTGGTTCTGATTCTGATGCTGGTCGTGATGGTGGTGGTGGTGGTGGTGGTGATGATGGATGAGGCGAGGATGACGTCGACGTTGACGTTGACGATGACGAAGGCGGCGGTGGGGAAACCATCGAACTTCCCCGCGAGCCGCCGGATTTGAGTGCCTCCTGCTCCTGCTCCTGCTCCTTCTCCTGTCCCTGTCCTTGTGTCTGTTCGTGGGAGGGGTCAGACGGGAGCAGCAGCAGCGGGCCTGAATCGGGCGGGCCCATGACGTCCGTAACGATGCGAGCGAGTTGTACGCTCTGAGAGGGAAACGTGAGTGGATCCATCAGCCGCGAGGCGGCTGAGGGCGGTGGCCAGACACCCTCTTGGAATATGGAACCTGATTCGGACGCGCGGGCGCGTAGCAGATGTGGAGGCAAAGGCGTGGGTGAGGACGAGGTTGATTGTGCTTGTGCGTGGGTCGATTCGGTCTGCGAATGCGAAAATGAAGGATGAGGATGAATTGCTGGCGCACCACCGCTGCCGAGGCTACCAGCCGCACTGCTAGCGCGGGGCGAGCTATGGGATAAAAATGGGTCCGGTTGGTCCAAAGAGGCGAAAGGGGGACTTGGAAATGGCAAGTCCATTTCTTCCCCTGCTAGGAAGGTGGAGTGGGATGGGTGGGGCTTGATACGTGAGAGCGCCCAGTAGTGTTGGCGCCGACGCTTGCGCTTGCGTAGGACAAATAGAGTTGCGAGTCCCATAATGAGGAGGATAAGGCCGGCGACGGCTGAACCGGCGATAATGGGGGTGCGGGTTGAGGATCGGGATAGTGCAGCAGAAGTGCGCAGGGTTGTGACGATGGGAGTAAAGATCTGGGAGAGGAAGGAGATAAGTTTGGTTATGCTGTACAAAGTGAAAAAAAATTGAAACGATGAATGGAGGGTGAAAGAGGGCCGCGGTGGGTCAGTTACGCCCGCGACGAAGTTTTTTAGGACGTGTGGAACGTAAGAAAGAGTAATGAAGGGGAAAACTTGCCGTGGTGGGGCTTCCATTAATTTCGCTTACGAAAGAGGATGTGAAGGTGGTGAACAGACCGCTGGAGGAACTGGAGGAACTTGAGGATAGAGATGTTGCACGAGTTGAAGAAGATGGAAGAGAGGAGGAAGAGGAAGAGAAAGAGAAAGAGGTGGTGGTGGTGAGAGGGGTAGCGGATAGTGTAGTAGTGCCAGTTTCGGATGAGGGAGAAAAAGAGCCGGTGGAGGGTGAAAGGGTGGTGGATTCACTTTGGGAATAGAATGAGTGAGAGGGTTGGGATGACCGCACAAAGAGCGCACCTGAATATCGTCGAGGAAGGGGACTCGGGGAAAGCGGGGACAGCGGAGGAGGTGAATTGGGTGGCGGAGAGAGCGGGAGAAGACATGGCCCTCTTCCTTCACTCTGCTCTCCAATTATGTAAATGATCAATCTGGCTTTACCTCACTCTCACTTCATTCATCATTCCGTCACCGTCAACTCTTCCCCGTCATCCGACCGAGGACGGATCTTTACATCTCTACACACCGAATCATTGTCATCGATCCGTGAGAGAAATCGTAGACGAAAATTTGCTCCCGCCGTGTGTTCTTCTTCCTTCGGGATCCGTGGTACACACACACCACGATAGGCGATATTTCAAACGCGGCTAGGACAGAAGGCGACCGTGATACACACCGATGAGCGCGCCATGAACGTATGGACCATCCTGGACAGATCCTACCGCCAAACTCAAACCCGTAATTGGCATCGAGGAAACGCTCCATTTGGAATCGGAGGCTCGGGGAAATCGGACTCATCGTGCAACACAGCCCTAATGATCCATCACCGCTCAGCTGACAAGCCAGTCTCCAGGATCTAGTCGGCTTACCACACGTGTTTCCTATTACGATACTGCCTGCCGGAAGGGAATAGCCTTCATACACATCATCGACCACAATCAAGTGATGAGGAACTGCTGAAGGTACAGAAATGAGTTTCCATACATTGCGGAGAGATGCGGGGATAATGCTCATCAGCTTACGCAACAGGGTGGCATCCCATCACTTCAACCAGCGCAGTGACGTAGGGCAGCGACATCTCGTCACCAAAGTCCCCACAACATTGTCATCTCCGTTTGTGATCTGCTTTGCGCGTCCGGGTGAAGAGCCATCGCGAGGAAAAACGTAAAAAGTGCTGCGACGGTCTGTCAGAGAAAGTGCATATCAGTCAAGTCAAGATCCCGGAGACGATGTGCGAACTAACTGTATCTGCTCCACCTGATGCGAACACATCGTACATCTTCATCAGGATCAAAAAAGTGGCCTAAGTGATACGATGATGTCTATAACGTTCGGGTGTACGACGTAGATTCTCTAAAAGTTGGTGAGCAGCCTTCAGCTCTCGAGGTCGATATTGACTGGCACTGAATACTTTACTCAGATCCCCCACCTCGGACCGTACTGTCCACTCACAATCGGGGCCTTGTAAATCGTGTCCTGTCAAAATAAATCGAAGATCGCTTCTCGAAGAACTCACGCACGGCTTTGGCGGAGTTTATCTACGTCGATTATCAACTCTTTTGAGACGAGGAAGAGCTGGCATGTCCTGACGCAACGGCTTCCCCTCAAGCTTTTATAGATTCCAGGCCGTGTGTGGGGGTATCTCTTGGTTGTAACAGAACGTTATGTGGAGCAATGTATGGTATCAAACGCCCGACTGAGCCTCCGGTGAGTTTCCCCTGAGAGCGACACCAAATATTCGGGGACAACCCAATTGCAACAGCGCGAAGCAATGATAAGCGTAAGTTATCAGGTCGGTGAGCACCTCGTCGTTTGCGATAAGCAATTCTTGGCGTGTTAGGAAGGAGGCCCGCGGATACTAGTTTTGGCCCCAGGATCTCGTCGTCGTCCTTCATAAAAATGACTCTAGTCGACATATAAGAACGAAGCTGGAGCACCGCGCCGTCATGTCCATAAGCCTCTCCAGGGAGAGCCCCGCTCATTTGGTTTTTTTTTTGCTACTTGTCGTTTTCGAAAATCGAAAATGGAATTTGGTCCTCTTCTCTTCCTCCTCCGAAAACGGTCAACGGCGCAGTACCACGGTGATACTTCATTCCCCAACCAACAACAACAAGTGGGTGGCCTCCATCAAAAGTTCAGTTGGACAGTTTGGGGCCCTAGTAGTGGAGACAAGAATGGTTTGATAAATCCGCGAGGATGATGGGGTGAGTATCTATCATCGCCGATTCTTTTCAACAGCAGTGATCAGCTCAGGACGCACCTAGTACTGTAACTTAGTAATTTGCGGCAGAGCTTATGACTTGAGCTGGAAATATTTCAAAGTGTGGGTGACACTGTCGACGAACTTCACGTGCACAAGGCGTTTGACTGTTTGATGCTTATACAGTACGTCGGTCATTCGACGCGTTAATTTTCCAGGTTGACGATGCGGTTCGGCGAGTCGCCTCCACCCGACCCCCGGATTCTGTGATACATCGAAAGGAAGTGCGTGCCAACTAGAGCATCAAGTCAAGTTAGGATACAGGGCCACGGTGTGAGTGGCTCGATGCATGGGATCAGGTACTCTTGCGACCCCGGAGAACAACACCTTTATACAGTATATATCTCGGTTCTTGGGTATGATTCGACACCGTGACCTTCAAGTTGGCTATCCATTCCTCATTCGTGTTCCGGGAATCTACTATCCCACTCTTTCCAGTCGTCGCTGTCCGGGTTTCCCGGATGCCTGGGCACGACTCGGAAGGGTGGGGTGACCATCTTTCATCCTTTTTTTTTTTTTCATGTCGTCCTTCCTTCATTGTAACCTCACGGCTCTATCGTTTCGTTCGCTCCCATCCAACCTTCCGCCAATCATATACTGTATCTATCTTTTGGAAGAAAAAGCTAGTTACATTTGGTATGACCAAAAGTCTTATATTACTCGTTTCCCAATGACCCGACGTGCGGCTCGGCTCAATGCTAATCCTCACACTATGTGGAACCCGAACTTATCCTCGCACCAACCCTGTTGACTTCAACACTTGCTTGGACTCAAAATGACAAGAGATTTCTCATGTCATGGCTTCTATGACCCTATTGTGGCACGTGAACACGCTTGGAGCTTTAGGTTGTCGAGGGGGTGCTGTTCTAATTGCACGAAAAGTAGGCGCTCGCTCTGGGCACCACCCCAAAGCTCCGGACAGTGAACTTGAATTGCGTAGAGCCTTGGACATGAGACGTCCAAGCGTGCCTTCCGCGATGCTCCCACGGATCCAGATCCTCGAGTCAAATGATTAGTGCTATTCTACTCGAGTATAATAACCTACACAGCGACAGAAAAAAAAAAAAAAGCGGTCAATGTACAATGGCAACAGGCCGGCGGTCCTTATCCTCCTCACTAGCACCGCTACTGACCTCGTCGATCAACAGCACGCAAATACCCGACAGCACAAACACAGCAACACTTGCGTACACCGGGAACGACGGGTCGACCATGAGTAAGGCGCCCCCCACGATAGGCGCAATCATTCCACCACTGTCAGTTGACAAGCGTCATAAATATTTCCACACGGAAGAACATTGAGATGGGGAACGCACACCCGGGAGAGCGCAGAGGCTGTACCACAGGCCGTTCCTCGTACTGACAAAGGTACAAAGGTATGTATGAGTTCATTTAAGCCAGCTCAACAGGATAAGATCCCGAATCTACGCCAGCTTACCTTTTGTGGCGAATATCTCGGGTGTCCAACTTGACACGAAAAGAATTTAGCTTTACCGGTCGGTTACAGTGCAATCCATGACGTACCCATATAACACAGCCCACATAACCTGTCATTGACCCGCTTAATATTGACGCACATCCGAATAAGGAGAAATACACGAACCGATGAACTTAAACTTATCCCAACGGTGGTCACAGTGACAGCCACCGGATGTTGCACGAGCACGAAACCGAGGCAGAGCATCGCTGTCACCCACGTACTTCCAACCAGGGACAACTTTCTCCCAAGTCCCGGGCGCTCTATCAACCATGCACCTAACTTTATTATTTTGATAATTCGCCGCCAAAAAAGGGTGGGAAAAAGAAAACTCGCTCATCAACAAAAACAATAAACCGGATACCAAAGGGAAAAACAAATCGTACCACAGCTCCCGGACACCCTCCGATGGTAAAAATGGCCACGTCCCAGAGGGTCCTCTCGAGCGAAGTTGTCTCTGCAACTTTCACCTCGCGACGGGTTTCGAGCAGTTTTGGCAGATACACGTTGAACATCGTAAATCCTAGCATTATCCCCCACCATGCACCCCACACAAGCAGAGTCGTGCGCCGCCACTCGGGTTCGAGAACCATCACGAATCGAGCAAGCCAAGCTCGTATAGGACGTCTAATACTCCGCGGAAGTGCCCAATATGCACGATCGGCGGCCTCGTAAAACGACGAGCGTACAGAGGAGATAGTGTCCCGACGCCGCGGCCCGCCGGTGACACGGGACGACCGGGAGCGGGAACGCGGGCGAGGCACCACATAGGCATTCTCTGTAGGAATCTCTTCTTCCTTGGGTGAAGGAGGGACGTCGGAGTAAGGGGTTTGCTCCGCCGAGGTTGATTGGTGTAGAAACGAGCGACGTTCTGTGGCCGAAGAAACGACAGCGTACGCAGCGAGGGGTGCCCCGGATCCCCCAGTGGCAGAGTAGTCTTTAGAAGGTGTGCCCTCCGCACCATCCGGTGGCGTTGAGCTGAGCGGAGTTCCCGCGTGAGCCAGGGTTGACGGGCCTTTGATCTCAGTTGGGGAGCTTAATATCTCGGCATCTACGTCAAATAACCGTGACAATGGTGGCCCATTCTGTGTGGGGTACACCGAGTCCGGTAGATGAGGTGGCACACGGACTCGGATGTGGTCTTCGACATCCTCGAGGTCTAGTTCAAGCTCGGAGCCATTGAATCTCGAAATCATCTGAAGTGACTCGAGAGCGTCTTGTTTGCGACCGGCATGGACCAAATAACGAGGTGACTCGTGGAGTCGGAAGAACACGATACGCCCAAGGAACATCCCGAACGTCTTTGTGTAACGGTAAGATGACGGAACGACATCCCCGAGAGGAAAGCACATACGATGAGACCAAGAGCGACAAGCTCGTATTTCCAACCGAGATTTCTATCCAGATCGCAGGGGGCGGGCAACGGGTCACAGGAATTCTTGGGTATAAATACTATGGCTACAAGGGCAGCAAGCACTGCGCCAAAGGAGAAAAAAACAGAGAGAGCGGTGACAAGGTACTCTTTTCCGCGGGGCATATGTTCTAGAAGAAGTGTGCCATCCGTGGGCAGTGAACCCTTTTGGGCGTCAGCTGGTGGGCGGACGAAGACGGATTAGGAAGCCGTACCCCAACAGCGCTTCCAAGGAAAAATATGGCAATACAAAGCATTGGAAAAGTTGTGGCGAGTGAACTGACTACGCCGAAGAGAGATGTAAAGAATAACGTCGCATTGAATGCAGCGCTGCGACCCATGAGATCGGAACCTGTGGGGGGGAAATTTTTTACGTTTGTTCATCTCGTAAAGATACGGCAACGTACAAGTTCCCCAGCCCACAGCACCAAACATCATGCCAGCAAACATCATTGAGGATAAAAGTCCGATCCGATTATCAGGTACTGAACAAGAAGGGAAGAATTAGAGGCAAATCAAGGGACGGTTATCAGTCATGGTCATCGACTGACTGGGAAAACTTACATGCAAAATGTCGTTGCACGCGGGGAAGGATGATGGCCATTGCTTGCATCCACATCTGATATCGCGCTATAGAGGAGCAAGGAGAAGTTGTAGAATCGAGCTTACATTATCGGCCAGCCAGCCTTGAAGCAAGGACGCCAAAAAAAATGGGACCTCGGTGATTGCCTGGACGAACAGGGAGCGAATTTTTACACACCGAAACCACAGAGAAAGAGAAGGGCCCATTGATAGGAACCTAAGAGGGGGAACGGTGAGGTTGAACTTGGCACGGAGGGGAGAGAACACACGTACCCATTCCTATCTGGTCTATAGTTCTATCGAGAGGGGTACGAGAATCGACCTCGTTTCCCTCTGCATCATCGCAGGGGTCGCGAGCACTCAGCCGGGAATAAGTCATGTCCGAGTACTCCCAGAGTCCAGAGGCGCGGGGAGTTGCCGCTGCCATTGGCGAACCGAGGGAGATTTAAATAGGAAGAAGAGAGGTGGATTGCTAAGCGCCTTGACGTCAATCCCTTGACATCTCTCGCCATCCTCATTTTTTCATTTCTGGTCCCTCCTCCACACAGCCTCCGCATCTCACTCGTCTCATCGAATACACCTCCTGCATTTTTGGTTTCATGACTGTGGTTCACCCCTGCAGTCTCTGTCCCAAGCCTTGCTCCATGTGAGATCACAGCTTGGCAGTGACCAGCGATGCACCTCCCGGGGAACCGGCATTAACTCAAAAAATACGGTTACACAGCAACAGTTATCCCAGCCACGGCCGGTCTTTTATCATCCCTAGGTAGGCTGCAGTCTAGGTCCTAACTTCGTCCTTGGCGCGTAAGTATGAACAGTCGTCACTCCTAGCTCATACCCTATACGTGTCCAGGAATATCTTGGTGCGGGAAAGTTGGTCCCATAACCAATACATACAACCAGAAGGTAAATCCCATATGTTTTTGTAGTGGTAATAGGTGCAAATATCAAGTCTTTGGTTCGGACTCGGGCACAGTTACCATATTGAGCTACTGTGTCTAGGCTGATCTATGATGTGACGCTGTGCGATGGGCCTCTAGGTGGGTGGAGAACAGATCAGAGGTTCCAGGGACTACGCCAACGATATAGGTCTAGAGGAGCGCCTCAGTCTTTCAGAGAACAGCTACCGAGAGGTATGATAGCCACATCAATTACTGTCTACCGTCTAACAATTTTTTTCATAAATTCTATCCAAAATTTCAATGCATCCTGTCGTGTCTTAAAAGGTCTGCCTCGGATGTCCGAGGAATAAAGTTGCCGGCTGTGCTCAATCTCACCGCGGGCTCTTTACTAAAGAGCCCGCGGTGAGGTAGGCAAAGGGCGCGCGTGCTACAGTAATAATAATAATAATAATAACGCTCTCTTCTCCTTGGCATGACGAAATGAGGTAAATGCACAGCACGATGCAGCCTTCAATGTACATACTATATCTGCCAAGGCGCAACTACCCGTGCCGATGCCGAGACGAGACAATAGATATATAACCCCCAATCTATCTCCTCCCGTTGCCCTGCCCCCCCTTCAATTCCTCCATAACTGATCTCTCCTCCTAATCGACTCTACCAGACTAACCAGTGATATGGAAGCCCAATCTAAGCCTGCTCAGCCTACTGCCGCTCAGCCCGGCAAATCCATCCAGATGGGTGCGTGTGGTTCGGCGGTTGCCCCCATTGGGTTACCTGGGTATCCGCAGTGGGTTAGTTGGTGGCTTTGCTGAATACAAAATGGAAAAAAAAAAATTAGATGCATTGAACCCCGCCGAGTCCGTGAGCAACCAGCATGAGCATCAACAACACAAGGCACGCCGTATCCGCGGTGGAGGTGCAGGTCGCGTAGGTCCAACCTCGTTTTATTTGTTCCCCCCTGCCCCACTCCCCTCGTGGAGCTCTACGACTGTATTGATGCTGTGCTCCACTCCATGCACTGCCCCGTCTTTCTCCCACGTTTGCCACGGATGTTGACCCGGCTTCCCCCGTTCGCGAACAGGATTGCTTCTTTGCCTTGGTAGAGTGTTTCATATGCTTTGGTACGGATTGTTCCCTAAAGTGTCCATTCCATCATGATCATTGGCTAACCGGAGCTCGCCGTCTTTTCCGCCAGAATGTTGCAAGGTTTGTCCCTTCT